>ML102822.1:536-37588 GCA_003697995.1 Taxidea taxus jeffersonii | reverse complement strand
TGAGGGGGGTGGGGGGAAGAGGGGTTGGGAGAGGGTGGTGGGGTTACATTATATATTTAAATAAAGCTTAAATAAATTTTAAAAAAATTTAAAAAAATGTCTCTCATCATTAGCCATCAGGGAGATTCAAATCAAAACCACATGGAGATACCTTACCCCAGTTAGAATGGCCAAAATTAACAAGACAGGAAACAACTTGTGTTGGAGAGAATGTAGAAAAACGGGAGCCCTCTTACACTGTTGGTGGGAATGCATGTTGGTGCAGCCACTTTGGAAAACAGTGTGGAGATTCCTTAAGAAATTAAAAGTTGAGCTACCCTGTGAATCAGCAATTGCACTACTGTGTATTTACTCCTTTAAATCTTTTTATGGGCCACTACATACATTCATTTCTGCTGTCTGGCTTGGCAATTCCTAAGTCCACAGGGCCTTAAAAAATTGGAAGAAATAGAAACATGTTCAGTCAATATCCTAGATGTTCAGTCTGTGTGGGAGAACTTTATGTTTGTCAACATATGGATATTAATATTAAAGTAAAAATTGAGGTGAACTATTGTGACCAGGGATAGAGACGGATAGAGAAGTAAATCACATTCCTCTGTCGATTATACAGACAAGTGTATATAGCATATAGGATAAACAAATTCACATTTCCGTTTGCTTCCCTTTCCCCTCAACATTTAATCGTTAGGAGCTGGCATCATAGAAGGGAACTTATCTTTGCTTTTATCTTGCAGTTTGAGATATGGCTGTGACTTAAATTTTTCCTTTTGATATTAACTAAAAATGACTCATCTTCAATTCCATCTCAGAAGCCAGGAATCATTTTGATAGTATCTTCATTTTTTTGTACCATTTTTCAGTGGCGGTTGTTACCAGAACTCTAGCAAGAATGGTAATTTTTAGAACATGAGAAAAATGTCTATAAATCCTTAAGGACTTGTCATATTAGGAAGAATTTACCTGCATGATATGGGCAAATATTCACGGAATCAACGATAAGAATAAATAAGGAACAGTTGGTGGTCTAAATTCATATCTACATTGCACAATGCTGGCTATCTCTACCCCACTACACCTGCCCTAACCTTGGAGGGATGCTAAGGATCACTTATATTGTGTCAAGAAAAGAGTTTGAAGAGCATCAGTTTGAATACATTATACATTCATTTCTTTTGTGGATCTAGCTGGAAAATGATGTCCCCAAAGCTTTAATTCATAATTTAGATTCAGGTTTCTTAAGAATGTGGAGATTTCCTTTGCTTGGAAATGGAAAGAGGATTTCCGGCATTATCAATGATGTGCTTAGTGTCAGTCAAAATGAATCTGTCATGGGAATTCTAGGCTGATTTTTTTTCCCAAAAAATTAAAATTTCCAGTTGTAAAATGTGATTGTGCAGAGAACCCAAGGAAGGATTCCCCTGATATTTTTATTTATTTATTTTTCATTTTTGTTTCTTTATTTGACAGACAGAGATCACAAGTAGGCAGAGAGGTAGGCAGAGAGAGAGGAGGAAGCAGGCTCCCTGCCGAGCAGAGAGCCTGATGTGGGGCTTGATCCCAGGACCCTGAGATTATGACCTGAGCCGAAGGCAGAGGCTTTAACCCCCTGAGCCACCCAGGTGCCCCGACCCCTGATATTTTTAGAAAGGGATATATAATTCTAGTCATCCATAAGAACCTCTGAAATGAAAGCACTGACTAGACCTGCATGGGAGGATGTTGATTAAGAATCTCTAGGCCCTTTGGGCTGGCTGTGACATCAGTGTGAACTACACAGATCCATCATGGCCTCAGTATGGCTTTGTGTCAGCTTTTCTACTTTCATATATTTAACTGAGAAGTAACCTGCTGGAAATGCAAAGATTAAGCTCGTTCATTAGAAAATTAGAAAGTATTTTTGTTTCTGTGGTGCCCCTCAATTCTGATCTCCTTGTTCTTTGTTAAATTTTAAAACAGATCATGTCATCTACTGGGAGCTGGAAACAAACCTGTCTGTCGCATTTGATAGCAGCTCAAAAGTTAGTGGTGAATTGGATCTGAAATTAGGTGGTTGTCATGTAAATGGCCAGACTGCATAAACAGATGTTTCATGCAAAACAATGAACTTCATGTTGGATTTATGAGATGGGGCTAAGGGAATGCATCCCCAGATCTTGGCATTACTGCTTGATAGAATACTGATTTCCCATTTGTGTTTCATTCATTTTTTTCCCTGTAGTTTGTCAGTGTCTGCCTATTTTACAGGGTTGGACTCCTTGAGGCATTTAACAAAGCGTTGTGTTTTCCGTGGAATATTTTTCTGGAGGCACTGCAACTCGGAGGTCATGGAAACTCCATTCTGCCCTTTAGATGCAAAGAAATGGACTTCAAGCATCCTGACAATGAAGTCTTATGAGAAAAATAAACAGTAATATGGATGAAAATAAAAATTTCTAGAAGCACGGATCTTCTAGATTCTCCTTCCTGTGCTATTTGTTTTGTAATGTGATATACGGTGAGTTAACTTTTCTTACTCTGATTCTTCTCCTTTTCTTATTTCCTAAAATCCTCTCCCAAGCACATTCCTCAATAAATCACTTACACAAGACTCCCCATCTCAGTCTTTGCTTTTAGGAAACATGACCTAGGATACCCTAGAATTTAAAATCTGAAAGGAAGATATCTTTGTTTCACTTTAACTTTCTACCATATTCATAAATTACTAACATTTTTCTGGACTTTTTGCTGAGATCAGTTTGGGTGGAGTTTTTTTGCATGTAATAAAAATAAACTCGACATAATTGAACCCTAATCCCCCTATTTTTATTATCAGTAAAGAGATCTAAAACTCAGAAAGGGCACAGGATTCCTATGATACCTCGATGTGGTGAAGATGTGCATTTCTTGTCTAGGATGCTGAACTAGATCTGATAAAAATCCTAACAACAAGCTCAAAATATGTCCTTGCTACAGGCTGGAACTTAGGTTGGTCATATCAGAGCAGCTTAAAAGCACCACTCAAAAAAGCCCTTACAAAGTTCCTGTGGAAGAACGATTCTGCTGCCACAGCTTTTTTCTCACTAGCATGGTTTCATTAGCACACTTAGATCCTGTCCAAATTCATCAATATCTTAAAGGATTCTGAGGTAGTTAATGGGATCTTTGTACTAATAAATGCAGAGTGTCCAGAATAAGAGAGGAGAAAGCCTTACTTTGCCTGGTCCTGCTCAGATGCCAGATGGAATGGTATAGTCAGTTATGGAGGCACCAATTAAGTAGGTAATTGACAATCTGGAGGGGGAGAGACCAGGATGAAAAGGGCCTGGAAATCATGCCACCTGAAGGACTGAGAATGTTGGACCCCTTTTTTATAAAAGAGACACCATTGGGACCTACAAAGGGCATTCTTTATGTTTTGGAAAGGTTGTTATGTGGCTACAGAGGAATAATTAAAAGTGAGTGGAAGATATGAAGAACTACCAAAGTCATTCAAATGCTCAAATTCCCATCACTGAGTTGTTGGAGCTGAGGCTTGAGGGTCATGTGTCAGTGCTATAGAACAGAACAGTATGTGTTGTGTACAAGTCTGTATTAGATAAGTTTTGGGTTCCTTCAAAAATGAGAGCCATCCTTTTCCTCTGAATTAGGTTTAAACAGAGACATACATAGTAGATATGATCTAGAGTTACAAATTTTTGTTTAAGAGTCTTGGTAAAAGACTCTTGGATAAACTAAGACTAGAATCTCTAATTTGTATTTGTAAGATTTAGGATCTAGTCCTACAGCTTGGGAAGTGAGGTTTTCATTTCTGGGTCAATGGGACACATATCCTCCTCACCTATTAGGCAGCC
Organism: Taxidea taxus jeffersonii; assembly: GCA_003697995.1. Lineage (NCBI taxonomy): Eukaryota > Metazoa > Chordata > Mammalia > Carnivora > Mustelidae > Taxidea > Taxidea taxus. Next base: position 33,755 of record ML102822.1, on the reverse strand, counting down.
ATTCTCTATTAGAGTTCAGATGGTTCAGAAAAGGCACAATTTGGGAAGTATCATCAGTGTAAAATCTGGAGGTGCTAGCTCTGCTTCTCATTATCTTTCTGACCTTGGAAAATTCCGTAACACTGTTTATTGTGAAGATGACCATTTCTGCCATACCTACAGGGACAAAAGAGGAGATGGGTAGATGCCCAGGGATGATTCCAAATTTCCAGCTTCAGAAGTGTCAGGACTACAGCCCAGTTTTCGATAGAAATGTCACATATTCTGGAAGTTACATAATTTATTTGGAGACATGAGGAGCCTGTTAGAAAGATGAAAAGTTGGGTAAGTGGCTTACCCCAGAGCATGGGGGAAAGGGAAATCAAGGCTGGGCCCAGGAATCTTGGAGCCACCAAGAGGTAATTATTGAGACCATGTGCATGGGTGATACCAGAGGGAAAAAGTAGGCAGAGAAAGAGCAGATGCTCTAGACAGAGCTTGGGGAGGGATGACAAGATGATGGAAAAGACTTATAGGGTTTTCAGGAAGCCCGGAGTAGCTATAGAGGGAAAGAAAACCACCAAGGCATGGATTCATGGAATAAGCGTACACTTAGCAGTGTTATATTTTAGGGGTTTCAAGGAGGATAAGGACTGAGAAAGGGACAGTTGGCTAGCTGACTGTGGAGTCACTACCAGCAAGTGAACAGAGAGGGACTCTCTTTATTGTAACCTAGCTCAAATTAGCAAAGTAAAAAATAGGAACACATTGACTCTTAAAATCAAAGGAAGGATTGACTCAGGAAATTACAAAGGGAGTCAGGGATGAGCTATCCTTAGAATAGCTGGAAATAGGAATAGGAACTGAAACACCACAAAGCGTCTCTTGGTCTGTCACTGGGTCTTTCTGCTTGTTGGTCTTATACTTTCAGCAGGAAACCTGGCCAAAATCATTCTAAACCCTCATCCTCATAAGTACTGAGTAACAGAGTATACAAATGGATAATAGCCATATATAAAAATAGAGCTCTAACCCATTACCTGCAACAACTTCCCAAGGAAACCAACCTTCTTATCTATTAAAAAAATACCCCAGAAAGCCAGCCTATTGCAAGTTAGACTTGTAAGAAGACAGATTGTTGTCACTACCAACAATCCAGGAAGCTAGAGTGGCCAAGACTTGACTAATAGCTGACAACTTTTCTAATTTTTGTTCCCACTTATAAGTTAGGACAAAACACATAAAGCCAAATATGCATCCCTAATCAGTTGCATAGGATGCCCTACTTCTAATTAGTCTGCCTACAGCTTTACCATGTCAACAGCCCCCAATCAGTGCCCAATCAGGACACATCTGAAGGCTTTCTTTTTCCCAACTGTAAAGCTTTCCAATTTCTCTGTCTGCCTTCAAGTCTCTCCCAAAACACAGGTCATGATAGCTGACTCCCTTGCTATAGCAAGTTCTGAATAAATAGTCCTCTCTGGTTGGTCTTTGTTTATTTCTCACTTCATGCCCAAAAAGGAATAAGAACTTACATCAGCTCTCCTAGAAAGCATTCCCATTGGCTTGCTTTATGTCATTTATCCATCCCCAGATCAATCGCTATTGCAACCGTGGGTATACGATATTTAGCTTAGCTTAGGAAATGTGTCTACTTCCCTCCCCTCCAAAAAGTGACAGCTTTCATTCTGATTGTATACCTAGACCTAGGAAAGGAATAATTCTAAAAGGGGGGTTCTCTGTCCCCACAATTGAGGCCACTTGGGACAGATGGTGTTGGGGAGATGAAAGAGCTAATGTCCTCTGGAGAGAATTGAGAGGTGTAGCTGTTCAGGGAGGACCATTCCAGAGTGTGTAATTGATTAAAAAAATAGATTAGGAGAAGAAAGGGGTGAAGAAGTTAGGGCTTGAAGAGACATTGTTTCAGACATTCTGGGCCTGAAATGGGAAAAGGGTCAAGAGGAAGAATGACAGTCCACGGTGCCAAAATCACCTTGGGAGATAGAAACAGATAATGAGCTATGAAAGTAAAGAAGCTCTAAATCAAAGCTCTAAATCAAAAGCTTGGTATTTTTAGCCAAGCCATTTTTCTTACATTTTTGCCCTTTTCAACTTTCCTGTTCTTCCTCATGACCTCCTTTCAAGTAAAAGACAAACCAATTGACAGTGGCTGAACCTTGAAAAGGGCATGTGATGAAGGCTTCTTGGACATTCACTTTCTGTGCTTTCCCTCTTCCCATGTCCCTGGATGCTGCATTTTAACTCCTGCCAGAGCATCCCTGCCCATCCTGCTACCTCCCCATAGGAGAAGGTCTTGGTGTTTAGAAACTTCCCTGATGAGATGAAACTGACTCCTCTGCATAATGGCCCATATTCTGCCTTATTCCCAGTAGAGCCCGTGTAGTTTCAGGGGTCAGTGAGAAGGAAATAGAAACATAAAGCAAGAGCAGAAGATGCCCCTGTTCTTTTCTTCTTTCCTCAGAAGTATTATAGGAGTGTGGCAGAGTCAGAAGATCCTGCTTCTTTAGGTAAGCTGCTATGTGTGGGAGGGCATGTTTCTCTCTGGTGATCTTTATCAGCATTACTTCCTAGGATGTGAAAATGGTGATATCCTGGGAGCAGGGGTCTAATTAGTCCACTAGGTCTAATTCTCAGCCTCCTTTCTAGCATCTGGAAATCAGGCAGATTTCTAAAAGCAAATTCAGGTTTCTGATGGTAAGTACCTGACATTTCCATAAGCGGCAGTGGTGGAGAAAACCTGAAGAATAAAAATGCTAAGCAAAGTATGTTCCACAGGTTTCCAAAGCTTGGGCCAAAGCTCCGTGGAGGTCATCCATGTGGAAACCACCATCACACTGCACAAGGGTAATGGTGATGTAGGGGTTTATACCTTCCTATGTCCTCAGTTGATGATGAGGAGGAACCTTCAGGACTATCTCCTCTAACTTGCCTATCTGACCCTGACAGGTCGTCTATGGCCTCACAGATCTTTCTCTAGTCAATTAGTGTTTGGGATACAATTGGTTCAGGTATTGGAGCTGATGATCAAAATAGCCCCAAATTAGGCTAGGATAGACAAATGTGTAAAGAATTTTAGTATTAGTGTTGTATTATTTTGAAATAGAAATTTTTGAGATTTCAAGATTGAAAAGGTAGAAAGTTAATGTGGAAATCTGTTTCCAACAAAGTTTGGTTTCTGTTAACTTCATATAATCTAGTTATGAATCTGTTGGTTTGGTTTTGTTTCTGGTGCTTGTCCTGGTTCCTATCTTTCTAAATATTACTGTAGATTTAATCATTTTTAGAGTAGGCAGGTCTAAGTTTGAGAAGCCTCTCCTCCTGCTCTGGGTGTCTGATTTCCTGTGAAGAGGCAAGGAAATGCATCTACATGTTAGTTTATATACCTTTTTGTGACTCTGCATGGGTAGGACCTACTGTCTGACTCATCGGAATGGCCATCTGTGTAGAAGTTGGCAGGTCTTAACAAAAGCTAAACCATGTAGCCTCTCATTAGTTCCATCTGCAATTATGCCATTCACAATGACAGAGACCCTGGTGACCTACCACATTCCAGGACCTGTCCATTTGAGTTCTGTCCCCAACTCCTCACCAATGTTTGCTGTGCTCTCTACTGGTGACCTTTTTGAAATCACTACTTCCCTGTCTTGCACCTATTCCTTTGGGGTACCATTTTCCACTGGAGGAGCAAAAGTAGTCTCCTAGCTTCTGAAGCATGGCTGTAAACCTCAAACTTGCCAAAATACATCATGAAAACAATTCTCCGAAATTCCCTACAGAGCCTCTCCATACAAATGTTGCCCCTGCAGGCAGTATTGTTCTCTTCCTCTCTATGACTACCTCCAAGGATCTGAATGTGAAATGCCTTGATCTAGGCCTTATTCACTTAATGATATCAACTCATGCAAGTAGATACCTGGAGGAACTACAAGCTAACCGATTTGTCAGACACATCTAGAGTCTACAACCCATTTCAGGCTGTGGTGGGATAATTCCAACAAACATACAACAAGATAGGCAAGGTACCTATAATATGTCTTGATGCCATCTCTTGTATCAAGCACTCCCTTGTTTATCCAGCCAGATGTTTCTTTCTATTATCTGAAACCCTAGAGCCGTGTGTTTGGAACTTTCTTTAGGTAGATATTGTGCATTGCTTTAACTCATAGTTCTATATGTATGCTTGATAAACTACAAACTCCAAGGATGGAGTTTATACAGAATACATTAGAGTGCCTGACACACAATTCTTCTGTGTGTGTATGTCTATACATTCATACATACATATGTGTATACACACACATACACACATGTACACATATATTTGTCTTCTATGATTTCGTATAGCTTGCTGACATCTTTGGCATTCAGTGGATAAAGTTTCCTGTCGAGAGACTTGAATGATTCTTTGTGTTGGTTGACCCCTAGGGAAGAAGAGGTTGTGCTATTTCTGTGTCATATGTAGTACCTGCAAAAATATCTCATGCTGAAGAAGATTGCGGAAACTCAGAGTTAAAAATTTAATCAGCTCCATTCTATACATAATGATGTTTCTTATCAAGCCTGAGGTAAGTGCTCATTTTTCAGGCAAGGACAGCAATTTACCTGTTGCTCTGTAGACAGCTTACAAGTGGGCCCTCAGCCCCACACAGCTCTTGCCATGCCCTATTGAAAAGCCTCAGCTTTTACTCACCTGTGCTTTCCACCAGGTGCTCATAAGTCAAATAACCCTTTCAGAGAATGAAATGGTAGTTTCAAACTCAGTAATACAGTCTTTGGAAAAAGCAGAGTCAGAGCCAAGACACATTGGATAATTATTCTTCCAAGACTAGTTTTAACACCAAAAGTAAGTGGATCCCCATAGGTGCTGGACAGATAATAATGCCTCATTTATAAGCTGACCATGTTTTCTTTCTTGGCTGCTCCTAGGAGTAAATCTGATTTGTTTATTCTGAGTAAAAATGGTATGATTTCCTTTGCCATAACTGGGTTTAGGCCATCCTCATCATGCAGGTCTGTTTTGAATACCTACAGCAGATGAGAGCCACAATTTGAGGAACCCTGTTCTTGTATCTGTTGTTATTTAACAGGCTCCATGTACTGACTGGAAGCATCTGTTACAATACCTGTTTGGAGGTTAAATTCCTCCCTGGTTGAGCATTCTGAAGCAGCATACTTGAGAGCTGCTATATATTGGAAACATTCATTTCTATCCAGACCAATTTGTGTTAGGTAATTTTTCATCTCTCATAATTTTGCTTAATTGCAATTAATGTCAAACATATTTTTAGTTACTGTTTGAGTTCTGTTGTTCTCTCCTTCATTAGTAATTTTGCTCAGGTTGTGAAAAGTCTGGGAGATTTTACTGGAAAACTCTCAATCCCTACTGGAATTTTAGAATAACTATAACATGTAATGAAGGAAGTGTCATTCATTACTATTCTTTCCAAAGAGGCCAGCAGATGTGTTTGGGAGGCATAGTCTGATAAACTAGGAGTAGAGAGGGGCACCTGGGTGGCTCAGTGGGTTAAAGCCTCTGCCTTCGGCTCAGGTCATGATCCCAGGGTCCTGGGATTGAGCCGCACATCGGGCTCTCTGCTCAGCAGGGAGCCTGATTCCTCCTCTCTCTGTCTGCCTCTCTGCCTACTTGTGATCTCTGTCTGTCAAATAAGTAAATTTTAAAAAATAAAGAAAAGACTAAGAGTAGAAAGGAGATGGGATCTTAAGAGTGTATGGATATGGGAAGATGTGTTTTGTATGACTCAAGGGAAGAATTTGTTATTCTGGAGATGGAGAAGGAAAAGAACAAGAGAAAAAGAAAAAGAGGCAATGAGAAGTTGGAAGGGATATATGTGTTGTGTACTTTCCCCATAAATCTCAGAAAACTCTATTAAAAACATGAAATACTGGGAGTTATGGTGTTTTTTGTGGAAACCAGGGGAAAACCTGGATTTTAAAATAATAGATATGGGGCAAATCAGAAAAAGGAGAAGTGGGTCAGGAGGCAGAAATATTAGGGAACAAGAGTGGCAGCTTGTGATCATACATTTAGGCCATGGAATCAGGTTTGGGGATAAAGTTACCTAGACCAACTCATCTGCATTATAGCTATAAAGGTCTTTTCATTCATGCATTTCTTACTTACATATTCTATTTGATTCTATTTATAAATCACCAACTTTATGCTCAGACTTTAGCTGGATTCTGTGAGGCAGACACTAAAATAAGGACAATTTATGCATTAAAAAATTAAATGTCTCATTGGGTAGGTAACCTTATGGGAAAGCTTAAAATATTCAAAAGTTGAACCTAGCATATTTTTATACTAGTGCAGTGAGTTGTTCTTTCATTTCATAGTAGCTTGGGTCTGGTTAAAATGCTAATCAAATGATGGTTGGAGGCAAGATGGTGGAGAAATAGGAGACATTGTTTCAACTTGTCCCTTACAGTGAGCTGATTATCTACCAGAACACTATGAACACCCATGAAGCCCACCTGAGATGTAGGATTATACACTTCCAGATCTCTACAGGGGCAGAAGACACCAGTGGTGAGAAGAGTTGCAGGGTACACCTTTCCTGGATCACGGTGACTATATTCAGCTCCACATCTCTTCAGGCATCTCTCACCAAAATGACTAGGAGGAGGAATGCCCAACAATGGAAATATTCAGACTGTGCCCTCTCCATCAGAGCTATTGGATATGGACATAAACAGTATGTTGGAAAGGGATCTCAAGGTAACAATTATCCAGGTAATGGCTAGGTTGGAGAAAACCATAATGACAACATGGAATCGATTAGGGCAGAAGTGAAATCCACAAGGGAAGAAGTTAAAAGTGCTACCAATGAGTTCTAACCTAATCTAAATTCTCTAACACCTAGGATAACTGCGGCAGAAGATAAAATTAGTGCTCTAGAGTACAAAATAATAGAGAAAAGGGACAAGGAGAAGATCTGGAACAAACAGCTTAGAAGCCATAAAAACAGAACTAGGGAAATAAATGAAGCCATGAATTGTTCCAAAGTCAGAATTATTGGGATCCCTGAGGGGGTGGAAAAACAGAAGACTAGAAGATATAGTTGAACAAATTCTCCATGAAAAATTTCCCAATCTCGCAAATAGGACCTAGAGGCAGAAAGGTTTCCATAGAATCTAGAAAGACCTCGAGACACCTGATTGTGAAAGTGATGAATCATAAATGTAGACAGGAGCTCTTGAGAGCAGCTAGGGGTAAAAAAATTCTTTAAGTACAGAGGAAGGCCTATCAGAAAAACATCAGGCCTGGCCACAGAAACCTGGCCAGCCAGAAAGGGCTGGCAAGACATATTCAAGGCACTAAATGAGAAGAACATGCAGCCAAGAATACTTTATTTAGCAAAGCTGATATTCAAAATGGATGGAGAAAAAAAGAACTTCTGAGACTGGCAAGGTTTAAAGGAGTATGTGACTGGAGGGGGAATCAAGATGACAGAGAAGTAGCAGGCTGGGACTACATCAGATAGCAGGAAATCAGCTAGATAGCTTATCAAACCATTGCGAACACCTACAAATCCAACAGGAGATCAAAGAGAACAGCAACAATTCTAGAAACAGAAAATCAACCACTTTCTGAAAGGGAGGGCCAGCGGAGAACTGAATCCAAAGCGAGGGGAAGATAAACCGTGGGGGGAGGGGCTGGTTCCCGGCAAGTGGCAGAGAAACGGAGCACAAAATCAGGACTTTTAAAAGTCTGCTCCATGGAGGAACATCACTCCAGAGGCTAAACCGGGGTGAAGCCCATGCAGGGACAACGTGGCCACAGGTCCCGTCAGGTCACAGAAGGATTAGGGGTGTCTGAGTGTCACAGAGCTCCCCGCTATTAGAGTGGGGAAGTAGGCTACAGAGACAAAACTGAGGAGTGAGCTCTCAACTCGGCATTACCTTGAACCGCTCACAGGCTGCTTGAGCTCAGAGCGCTGCTGGAGGCCAGGAAGAAGAGAATGATTGAGTGCTTTTCTCCAAGCACAGCCAGAGGACCAGGAGGTGGAGCGAGTGCTTTTCCTTAGGCGTGGCCAGAGGCCGGGGAGATGGGAGTGATCGAGTGCTTTTCTTCAGGCATGGCCAGAGGCTAGGGAGACTGGAGTGATTGAGTGCTTTTCTCTGAGGCACACTGAGCTCTCTGATCCTCTGAGCCGGAGATTAGGAGGCCGCCATTGCCATTCCCATCCTCCGGAACTCTGCGGAAAGCGTTCAGGGAGCAAAAGCTCCCAAAAGCGAATTACTTAGCCTGGCCCCTGGTAAGGGTGGGGCAATGCCCCCTCGGACAAAGACACTTGAGAATCATTACAACAGGGCCCTCCCCCAGAAGATCAAGAAATCCAGCCAAGACCAAGTTCACTCACCAAGGAGAGCAGGCGAACTCCAGAGGAGGAGAAAGCAAAGCATGGAATTCAAGGCTTTCTCCCCAAGATTCTTTAGTCTTGCACTTAATTAATTTTTTTCCTTTTTTCTTTTCTTCTACTAAATCTTTTTAACTTTTACCCTTTCCTATTTTAATGTTTTTTCAACTAGGTTGTCCTAACAATACCTTTCAAAAAAATGAATAAATAACAATAATCTTTTTTGAGCCTTCATTATTATAGTCATATTTAATCCTTCATTGTATCTAACTTTATTTTTTGTATACACATAGGGTTTGTTCTTCTAAAAAATTTGGGGTACAACTTCTCCTAAGAGATCAAAATATACCCCAAATCTAGCCCCAGGCTTGTTCTAGTCTCCAGCCCAAGCAAATTTTCTCCACTTTCTTTTTCTTTATTCTCCCAACCAACTCACTTTATCAACCTCTTTTTTAGAAATTAAAAAAAAATTTTTCTCATCTTTATAGGCACACTCCATCCCTTCATGGTGTCTACCCTTATATATGTTTTTCATTTTTTAAAATTTTGGGAGGTAGTTTCTTCTAAGACACCAACATACTCCCAAAATTAAGTGGGTGACCCTGTTATAGTCACCAGTATAATACATATATATATTTTAAATATTTTTGCTTTATTTGTTTTTTGTTTTTTGTTTTTTTCCCCTCTGAACTTCTTTTTGTCCCCTTTCTCCCTCCCATGATTTGGGGTCTCTTCTGATTTGGATAAAGCATATTTTCCTGCGGTCTTTGCCACGCCTTTAGTAGTTTATTTCCTCCTTCATATATTCTTATCTGGACAAAAATGACAAGGCAGAGAAACTAACCACAAAAAAAAAGAGCAAGAGACAGTATCAAAGGCTAGGGACCTAATCAATACGGACATCAGTAATATGTCAGATTTAGAATTCAGAATGATGATTCTCAAGGTTCTAGCCAGTCTCGGAAAAGGCAAGGAAGATATTAGAGAAACACTCTCTGCAGAGATAAAAGCCCTATCTGGAGAAATAAAAGAACTAAAATCCAACCTAGTTGAAATCAAAAAAGTTATTAATATGAGGTGCAATAAAAAATAGAGGCTCTTACTGCTAGGATAAATGAGGCAGAAGAAAGAATTAGTGATATAGAAGACCCAATGACAGAGAATAAAGAAGCTAAGCAAAAGAGATACAAACAACTACTGGACCAGGAGGAGAGAATTTGAGAGATAAGTGACACCATAAGATGAAACAACATTAGAATAATTGGGATTCCAGAAGAAGAAGAATGAGAGAGGGGAGCAGAAGGCATATTGGAGAGAATTATTGTACAGAATTTCCCCAATATGGCAAAGGGAACAAGCACCAAAATTCAGGAGATGCAGAGATCCCCACTCAAAATCAATAAAGATAGACCCATGCCCTATCACCTAATAGTAAAATTTACAAGTCTTAACGACAAAGAGAAAATCCTAAAAGCAGCCCGGGAAAAGAAGTCTGAAACATACAAAGGTAAAAATATCAGATTGGCAGCAGACTTATCCACAGAGACCTGGCAGGCCAGAAAGAACTGGTATGATATATTCAGAGCACTAAATGAGAAAAACATGCAGGCAAGAATACTATATGCAGCAAGGCTATCATTGAAAATAGAAGGAGAGATAAAAAGCTTCCAGGACAAACAAAAACTGAAAGAAGTTGCAAACACCAAACCAGCTCTACAGGAAATATCAAAAGGGGTCCTCTAAGAAAAGAGAGACCCTAAAAGTAGTAGATCAGAAAGGAACAGAGACAATACACAGTAACAGTCACCTTACAGACAATACAATGGTACTAAATTCATATCTCTCAATAGTTAAATAAATGGCATAAATGCCCCAATCAAAAGACACAGGGTATCAGAATGGATAAAAAAACAAAACCCATCCATATGCTGCCTACAAGAAACTCATTTCAGACCTGAAGACACCTGAGATTTAAAGTGAGGGGATGGAAAAACATTTACCATGCTAATGGACATCAGAAGAAAGCTGGGGTGGCAATCCTTATATAAGATCAATTAGATTTTAAGCCAAAGACTATAACAAGAGTTGAGGAAGGACACTATATCATACTCAAAGGGTCTGTCCAAAAAGAAGATCTAACAATTTTAAATATCTATGTCCCTAACATGGGAGCAGCCACTTATATAAACCAATTAATAACGAAGTCAAAGAAACACATCAACAATAATATAATAGTAGCAGACTTTAACACTCCCCTTACTGAAATGGACAGATCATCCAAGCAAAAGATCAACAAGGAAATAAAGGCCTTAAATGTGACACTGGACCAGATGGACATCACAGATATATTCAGAGCATTCCATCCCAAAGCAACAGAATACACATTCTTCTCTAGTGCCCATGGAACATTCTCCAGAATAGATCACATGCTGGGTCATAAATCAGGTCTCAACTGGTACCAAAAGATTGGGATCACTACCTGCATATTTTCAGACCACAATGCTCTGAAGCTAGAGCTCAATCACAAGAGGAAATTTGGAAAGAACCCAAGTACATGGAGACTAAACAGCATCCTTCTAAAGAATGAATGGGTCAACCAAGAAATTAAAGAAAAATTGAAAAAATTCATGGAAACAAATGATAATGAAAGCACAACGGTTCAAAGTCTGTGGGACACAGCAAAAGCAGTCCTGAGAGGAAAATATATAGTGCTACAAGCCTTTCTCAAGAGACAAGAAAGGTCTTAAATACACAACCTATACCTACACCTAAAGGAGCTCGAGAAAGAACAACAAAGGAAGCCTAAACCCAGTAGGAGAAGAGAAAACATAAAGATCAGAGCAGAAATCAATGAAATAGAAACCAAAAAACACAATAGAAGAAATCAACAAAACTAGGAGCTGATTCTTAGAAAGAATGAATAACATTGATAAACCCCTGGCCAGATGTATCAAACAGAAAAGAGAAATGACCCAAATAAATAAAATCATGAATGAAAGGGGAGAGATCACAACCAACACCAAAGAGATACAAACAATTATTAGAACATAAAATGAGCAACTCTATGCCAACAAATTCGACAATCTGGAAGAAATGGATACATTCCTAGAGACATATAAACTACCAGAACTGAACCAGGAAGAAATAGAAAATCTGAACAGACCCATAACCAGGAAGGAGATTGAAACAGTCATCAAAAACCTCCAGACAAACAAAACTGAGGGCCAGACAGCTTTCCAGGGGAATTCTACCAAACATTTAAAGAAGAATTAATTCCCATTCTCCTGAAACTATTCCAAAAAATAGAAATGGAAGGAAAACTTCCAAACTCATTTTATGAGGCCAGCATCACCTTGATCCCAAAACCGGACAAGAATCCCATCAAAAACGAGAATTACAGACCAATATCCTTGATGAACACAGATGCAAGAATTCTCACCAAAATACTAACCAATAGGATCCAACAGTATATTAAAAGGATTTTTCACCATGACCAAGTGGGACTTATTCCAGGGCTACAAGTTTGGTTCAACAACTGCAAGTTAAACAATGTGAAACAATATATTAATAAAAGAAAGAACAAGAACCGTATGATACTCCGAATAGATGCTGAAAAAGCATTTGACAAAGTACAGCATCCCTTCCAAATCAAAACTCTTCAAAGTGTAGGGATAGAGGGCACACACCTCAATATTATCAAAGCCATCTATGAAAAACCCACTGCAAATATCATTCTCAATGGAGAAAAACTGAAAGCTTTTCCACTAAGGTCAGGAACACGGCAAGATGTCCGTTATCACCACTGCTATTCAACATAGTACTAGAAGTCCTAGCCTCAGCAATCAGACAAGAAAAAGAAATTAAAGGCATCCAAATCGGCAAAGAAGAAGTCAAACTATCGCTCTTTGCAGATGATATGATACTATATGTGGAAAACCCAAAAGGCTCCACTCCCAAACTGCTAGCGCTTGTACAGGAATTCAGTAAGGTGTCAGGATATAAAATCAATGCACAGAAATCAGTTGCATTTCTTTACACCAACAACGAGACAGAAGAAAGAGAATTTAAGGAGTCAATCCCATTTACAATTACACCCAAAACCATAAGATACCTAGGAATAAACCTCACCAAAGAGGCAAAGAATCTATACTCAGAAAACTATAAAGTACTCATGAAAGAAATTGAGGAAGACACAAAGAAATGGAAAAATGTTCCATGCTCATGGATTGGAAGAATAAATATTGTGAAAATGTCTATGCTACCTAAAGCTATCTACACATTTAATGCAATGCCTATCAAAATCCCATCCAATTTTTTCAAAGAAATGCAACAAATAATCCTAAAATTTATATGGAACCAGAAAAGACCTCGAATAGCCAAAGGAATATTGAAAAAGAAAGCCAAAGTTGGTGGCATCACAATTCCAGACTTCAAGCTCTACTACAAAGCTGTCATCATCAAGACAGTATGGTACTGGCACAAAAACAGACGCATAGATCAATGGAACAGAATAGAGAGCCCAGAAATAGACCCTCAACTCTATGGTCAACTAATCTTCGACAAAGCAGGAAAGAATATCCAATGGAAAAAGACAGCCTCTTCAACAAATGGTGTTGGGAAAATTGGACAGCTGCATGCAGAAAAATGAAATTGGACCATTTCCTTACACCACACACGAAAATAGACTCAAAATGGATGAAGGACCTCAACGTGAGAAAGGAATCCATCAAAATCCTTGAGGAGAGCACAGGCAGCAACCTCTTCGACCTCAGCCGCAGCAACTTCTTCCTAGGAACAACGCCAAAGGCAAGGGAAGCAAGGGAAAGAATGAACTACTGGGACTTCATCAAGATCAAAAGCTTTTGCACAGCAAAGGAAACAGTCAACAAAACCAAAAGACAACTGACAGAGTGGGAAAAGATATTTGCAAACGACATATCAGATAAAGGGCTAGTATCCAAAATCTACAAAGAGCTTAGCAAACTCAACACCCAAAGAACAAATAATCCAATCAAGAAATGGGCAGAGGACATGAACAGACATTTCTGCAAAGAAGACATCCAGATGGCCAACAGACACATGAAAAAGTGCTCCACATCACTGCGCATCAGGGAAATACAAATCAAAACCACAATGAGATACCACCTCACACCAGTCAGAATGGCTAAAATGAACAAGTCAGGAAATGAGAGATGCTGGCGAGGATGTGGAGAAAGCGGAACCCTCCTACACTGTTGGTGGGAATGCAAGCTGGTGCAACCACTCTGGAAAACAGCATGGAGGTTCCTCAAAAAATTGAAAATAGAGCTACCTTATGACCCAGCAATTGCACTACTGGGTATTTATCCTAAAGATACAAACGTAGTGATCTGAAGGGGCACGTGTACCCGAATGTTTATAGCAGCAATGTCCACAATAGCCAAGTTATGGAAAGAACCTAGATGTCCATCAACAGATGAATGGATAAAGAAGAGGTGGTATATATATACAATGGAATACTATGCAGCCATCAAAAGAAATGAAATCTTACCATTTGCGACGACATGGATGGCACTAGAGCGTATTATGCTTAGCGAAATAAGTCAACTGGAGAAAGACAACTATCACATGATCTCCCTGATATGAGGAAGTGGAGATGCAATGGGGGTGGGGGTTAATGTAGTAGGAAAAGTAAAAATGAAAGAAGATGGGATCGGGAGGGAGACAAACCAAAAGAGACTCTTAATGTCATAAAACAAACTGAGGGGGGTAGGGGGGAAAGGGGTTGGGAGAGGGTGGGGGGGTTACATTATATGTTTAAATAAAAAAGCTTAAAGAAAAAGAAATAAAAAACCCTATCCAGAATTATTAAAAAAAAAAAGAGAAAGCATGCAAATAAATAAAATCACAAATGGGAGAGGAGAAATAACCACCAATACTAAAGAAAATTATTCAATTATAGGAGAATACTATGAAAATTGTTTTGCCAACAAGTTGGACAACCTGGAAGAAATGGGTAAATTCCCAGAAACATATGAACTAATAAAACTGAAACAGAAAGGAATAGAAAACTTGAATAGACTGTTAACCAGCAAAAAATTAGAATCAGTAATAAAAAATCTTCCAAAAAACAAGTCCAGGGCCAGAAGACTTCACAATTCAACCAAACATTTAAAAAAGATGAACACATAAATTCTACACCTAACACTGATATTATACTATATGTTAACTAGCTGGAATTAAAATAAAAACGTGGAGAAAAATAAAAATAAAAAAGAATGGGAAACAATCAACAAAACCACAGGGCAACCCACAGAATGGGAGAAGATATTTGCAAATGACATATCTGATTAAGGGTTAGTATCACAAATACATAGAGAACTTATAAAACTCGACACTCAAAAAAATGAATAATCCAGTTTAAAAATAGGCAGAATATATGAATAGACATTTTTCTGAAGACATGCAGATGGCCAGCAGGCACATGAAAAGACACTCACCAACATTCATCATCTAGGAAATGCAAATCAAAACTACAATGAGATATCACCTCACTTCTTTCAGAATGGCTAAAATCAGCAACACATAAAACAAGAGGGGCTGGTGTGGATGTGGAGAAAGGGTAACTCTCTTGTACTGTTGGTGGGAATGTAAACTGGTGCAGCCGCTCTGGAAAGCAATATGGAGGTTCTCAAAAAGTTAGAAATGGAACTGCTATAAGATTCAGCAATTGCACTATTACGTATTTACCCAAAGAATAAAGAACGCCAATTCAAGGGCATACACACCCCCTGATATTTATAGCAGCATTATCTACAATAGCCAAATTATGGAAACAACCCAAGTGTCCATGGACTGATGAATAGATAAAGAGAATGTAGTATATATAACTATATATAAACACAATGAAATACTACTCGGCCAAAAAAAGAATAAAATCTTGCCATTTGCAATGACATAGATGGAGCTGAAGAGTATTATGCTAAGTGAAGTAAGTCAGCCAGAGAAAGACAAATACTGTATGATTTCACTTGTATTTTGAATTTAAGAAACAAAACAAATGAGCTAAGAAGAAAAAAGAGAGAGGAAAACCAAGAAAGAAACTTAACCACACAGAACAAACTGATGGTTGGTTACCAGAGGGGAGTTAAGTGGAGGGATGGTTGAGATAGGTGAAGTGGATTAAGGAGTGTACATGTGATGGGCAAAGGGGGATGTATAGAAGTGTTAAATTACTATATTGTACACCTGAAACTAATGTAACACTGTATGTTAACTAATTGGAATTAAAATTAAAGCTTAAAGAAAAACTATGCACAATGCGAATTTAAGAAATACTGTACAAAATCCCTGCATTGTGTATATTCAAAAACTTTTTTTGAAGTTTTTCTTACCTCTATTTCAATTAAAATTCTCTGACTGGCAATTTCTAAATGCTGGTAAGCAGTGGACAGGCACATTATTCTCTTATCTCTGACATTAATACCTCACTTTAAATTCAATGGTGCCTCAGTTTTCCTATTCAGAACGGGTGTTGTGAAGGGCCAACTTGCCAAGTGTGGAGCATTCAACCCCTGCACACTACAAAAAACTGGCCTTTGGTCTTCATGTGGGAGATAACTTCTGAGCCTTAGGGATATCCTGATAAAATTGTTCTGTAATGTGGGACTTGAGCCATGACAAATAATTTATGCTAACAATGTAAATTTGGTGGGGGCCTTGTGCCATACCATATCAGTTGGACCTCCAGAGGTGCTGAAGACAGAACAACTAAGATTAACCACACAGACACTCAATTTCTCTATGACTGACTTTTTTAAAAAAGATCTTATTTACTTATTTATTTATTTGACAGAGAGTGACAGTGAGAGAGGGAGAGAGAGCAAGCGCACAAGCACAAGCAGGGGGACCAGGAGAGGGAGAATAAGAAGCAGGCTCTCCACTGAGGAGGGAGCCCAATATGGGGCTCAATCCCAGGACCCTGGGATCATGACCTGAGCTGAAGGCAAATGTTCAACAACTGAGCCACCCAGGTGCCCCTATGACTGACTCTTTTTTTAAAAAATATTTTTATTTATTTATTTGACAGATAGAGATCACAAGTAGGCAGAGAGGCAGGCAGAGAGAGAAGAGGAAGCAGGCTCTCCACCAAGCAGAGAGGCCAATGTAGGATTCAATCCCAGGACCCTGAGATCATGACCTGAACCGAAGGCAGAGGCTTAACCCACTGAGCCATACAGGTGCCCTCTATGACTGACTCTTAATAAAACCCTGGGTGCTAATGCTCTAGTAAGCTTCCCTGGTTGACAGTACATCATCTGTTTTGTCATACATTGTTGCTTGGAAGATAAACCCTGTCCACACAATTCCCCTGGGAGAGGGCAGACTGAAGCTTGCACCTGGTCCCTCTTGGATTCTGTCCTATATGCCTTTCATCTTTGTTGATTTTTTTTAATTTTTTATTTATTTTTTAAAATTTCTTTTCAGTGTTCCTGAATTCATTGTTTATGCACCACACCCAGTGTTCCATGTAATATGTGCTCTCCATATTACAGGCTCACCCAACCTACCACCTCCCTCCCCTCCAAAACCCTCAGTTTGTTTCTCAGAGTCCACAGTCTCTCATGGTTCATCTCTCCCTCCAGTTTCCCCCAACTCATTTCTCCTCTGTTGATTTTAACTTGTACCTTTTCACTGGAATAAACCATAATTGTTGGTATAACAAAAAATATTGAACAACATCTTAATAGTAGTTATCACTGCAGGTTCTCTGCAAATAACTGTGTGTGTTTGGAATGCATGGAAAGGTGTGGGTGGGGACAGAGAGAAGACCTTTCACTTTATACAAATATTTAACACCACTCTAAGCTCAGGAGAAATGATGGAGTTCTGTCCATAGCCTCCTCTAATGCTGCCTTTCTCCTGGGGTTGCTGAATGACTTTGAGAAGCTCTTTATTTCATGTAACTTGAAGGCACTATGTTATGAGGCCCATCAAATTGTCTTGTTGATGAGTAAGCAGTACCTAATAACAATGTGGAATGAGATGGGAAAAGGAGGAAAGTTGGAGGATTTCTCATGTTCTAGTGAGAGTGGGAGTTCGAATGCTAATGGATGGGGTTACAACTGGGAACACTGAAAAGAGGGGGAATGGCTAGTGGCCTTTAGAGTTCACAGGACTTGACCAGCTAGTCCAAGGCTGTTACTGTTCATTATGAGAAGCCCTCTTCTCACTCAGGATTGTGACAAACATGTCTTATTCAAAACTGTACAGCAGTGGAAAAATGGGCTTTGTTTCAAAGTTGTTTTTGCTAGCTACACAGTGAACCACACTATCCTTCTCTGGGTGACCAACCACAGGCAGAGGAACTGATAGGTTACCTTGCAGAGCAACCCTTTCAGTGCAGCCTGGAAAGGAAAGAACACACTCAAATTAGGATCATTTGAGGGAGCTTCACATGGGGGAAACACATGAGCCATGCAGGAACCTGGCTAG
The DNA here is from genome assembly GCA_003697995.1 of Taxidea taxus jeffersonii. Lineage (NCBI taxonomy): Eukaryota > Metazoa > Chordata > Mammalia > Carnivora > Mustelidae > Taxidea > Taxidea taxus. Next base: position 15,903 of record ML102822.1, on the reverse strand, counting down.
CAGGTGCAGAGTGGTCCACAGCCCTAGGCTCAAAGGGACAAGAGGAGAGCATTTACAGAGCCCAGGAGCACAGGTCCCCTTGAGGGGAGCAGAAACCTTCCTTTGAGGGCAGAACCAGCCCAAGGTGAGTCCACAGGAGGAAAGCATACTCTTCTCACAACTTCCCAATTTCTGCCAGTTTCTTGTTGGCTGAACCCAGGGTTCAGGGGCCTGTTGATGTATTAGACACATACCCCGCTTCCTGGGGCAGGGATAGCATGGAGAAGAGTAAAGAACAGGAATGGAGGTGTAAATAGAAAGCAGCACAGAATGGTTCATAACAGGCTAGTGCCTTACACCTCTTCTAGGTATGTCACATAAATAAATGGCGGGGGGCGGGTTGTGGAAGTGAGGAAGACACCCATGACTCTGGACATGGAGCCATTATCCATGCTGTGAGGAAAATTCACACAGATTCCATTTTCAGTGGGATGGGATTCCCTGATACCTGAGGGAGGAGGGCAGGTAGGTTCAGAAAGAGAATTGGCTGTTCACACTTTCATCAGCTCTTGCACCCCCCAGGCACCCGAAGACAGATCTTCCATTTATTTTCAGTCTTGAACAATCAGAAGCAGAAACTCAGAATCCACTGCACTTCCTGAATTTGTGGTTGTCTGCAGAGCTCTGAAAAGAGCTTGTCTTTACCCAGATCTTCTCTCCAAAGATGTCCTTCCTTCTTTCTCATTCTTACATTCCTTCTCTCTTCTCCCTTTCTCTTATCATATAGTTATTTGTATTCTTCCACCCCTCCATCTGATGGTTGTGAGAGTAATCTTTCTAAAACACAGATCTGCAGATACCTTCCCCTACTTTTTCACTCAACTCTCGACAGCAATTCGGCAGCATCTAGTAGATTACAAATGCAAATTGCACATCACAATACCTCTATTGGCCCCTAAGGAACAAATATAGATACTTCTGTGGGACACTGAAAAAGCCCTCTCTCACTGGCTTTTGACCTTCTTCTTTCTTTTTAAAGATTTTATTTACTTGAGAAAGAGCGAGAGAGAGAGAGAGTGAGAGAGAGAGAAGGAGCAGGGGGAGGGGCAGAGGGAGAAGCAGACTCCTCACCTTATGTGGAGCTTGATCCCAGGATCCAGGATCCTGACCTGAGCTAAAGGCAGATGTTTAACCAACTGAGCCACCCAGGCTCCCCTTTCTAGTGTCCTTACCCATCACATGTCTTCCCTGAGCTTGTGCAGACACCTTTGACCAACCTGTAGTTCCAAATACATCTTATATTTTCACCATTACTATTTTTGCCCATGTGTTTCCTTCCATGGGATTTCTTTTCTCCATTCTCCTCCAGCAGCTTTAGATATTGTTGATCTTATCCTTCAAACTCAGCTCAGATGTTATTTTCTCTATGAAATCTTGGTATTTTTTAGCATGTCATATTAATCATTTTCTCTTCAATATTTACACTTCTTTCCCTATTTCTTATTTTGGTCAGGGATACTGCCAACTTCCCAAGATTTTTAACTGGAAAATAAAAACATGAGCTCTGCTTGCCATCCAGATCTTGCTGATTTAGCCCACTGAGTATTTTTTTAAAATCCAACTGCCTCTCTTTCCCCACTGCCATTGCCTTACTATGGATGCTTGTCATTTCTCTCATGGACCATTTCAACAGTCTTATATTTGTTTTCCATGCCTCGAATCCTTCTTCTTTCCAATCTATTTTCCACTCTGCAGTTACTCTGTACTCTTCCAAATGGTCTAAAACACATCCGACCTTGCCCTCTCCCACCCCCATTTAAAAACCCTTCACCTGTCAAAACCAAATTCCCTAGTCTGGAGATGACCATAGCACTTACAGCCTCATTGTTTGACATTTTCCTCCATGTTTCTCTCCTGAGTATGTGGTATTCAGTGCAATCCATAATGGTCTACACCTCTATCTCTCTGTCCCCTACCATAGCAGTTCTCTGTGCAAGATACCTGGCACTTCCTATCACCCCCTCCTGAGACACACACACACACACACACGTACACACACATGCATGTGCACATGCACACATGCATGCATCAAACACTTGGTGAATTCTTTCTTAGTCTCCAAAGGCAGAAATATCCAGACTGACTACTGAGAAGATTTGAGAAATCAAGTACAATAAGAGGATATGAAGGAAATGGAGGACTGATTAAGGCAGAAGTGCCCACCTGGGGAACCCCAGGGCTCCCAAGATCATCCACATGGCTTCACCTCCACTCACAAAAGGTGGCTAAAATTAGTGCCATTTGAAGTTGCACTGCCTCATCTTGGGCCACTGAAACCATTAAGGTGGACAAAATACCTGGTGGGGACAAAGGGGCACTCTTAATATAGAGGCCAGCCCATCTGCTCCTATGACAGTCTAATTATCTTGCAAAGGAGTTGAGCAGTCATCAGAAAAGATGGAGGCTTAAATTCTAAAAATTTTTATACACAATAACATCTGAACCTTTTAAAGCTGCTTTGTATCTTAGTTGAATTTCAAACTGTGAGGGCAGAGAAGAGAGGAAATGGCCCATGACACAGAAATTATCCAACAAAATGTGAGTGGCATTTTATATATTTGAATTCAGGGAGGGACAGAGGTTTGGTTCAGGGTCCATAGAGCAGGGCTTCTATCTGGTATGCTCTCTGGTGGGCCTGAGGACAAGACTAACATGAATGCTAACAGGACACTTGACTATGCTTGTGGGAATCTGTGTATCAGGGAGGGCTCAGGCTCACAAAGAGATTGTGGGGCAGAGGCATGGCAAGCTTTCTGGCCAAGATGTTGTTCACTGTTCCACTCTAGTATGAATATCATCCTTAAAGAAAACAATGCCCAAGTTAATGATTCCCAGCCATTCTCCTCACTTTCTTTGGGATATAATGTCGTTGTGAGAAAAATGTTGACTGTACTATCAAGCTGGAGGCTGGAGTGTATGGAGTAGGAAGTACTGGCAAGAGAGGAGCACTTGATAAGATGTGAGGGAAAGCAGAGGTCTATTCCTAGCTGAGAAATTCCAAGTGGATAACTAATAATGCACGAGGGACAGAGTCAGAACCATACTAGACAATTTATTGTCATGAGCCATTTCTATTGTTATGGGGTAATGTCCACAAATTTAAAAAATTTTAATTGCAAAAAAAAATTCCTAGTAGAAGTTTGGAACTTCTGAAGTATTTACTTTTGACTGTCATTAAACCAATTCAATGTGGTAATAACAAAAGCTCCTTGAATCTCGGTACATTCAGTTTATAGACAAAGAGGAAATAATCATCCTGGGAAGATCCTGGCCTTCAACCATGTTTAGTAGACACTTCCCTGGGTGCCTACTGCCCTGTTCAGTTGTCCTGCAGCCACAGAAGGACTCATTACTCTGGAAAATTGCTTCTCGTACTCTAATATTCCTTGTGGCCTCCATGGGGACCTGGACTTCAAACACTGCTTAAACTGACCATGAAATATTTATCACTGATTATTACTTTGAAAATGTTTCAGAATATAGAACTTTATCCAGAAAAGTGTTCTATGCCTACTTACCAGGGAAGTGAATTAATAGGGTTTCCCTTATAGAGTATTTACTCTGCAGTGATCAGTTGCCACTGGTAAATTAAAATGTAGTTATGCTTTTGGGAGGATGGAAAAAGGGAAGTTTGAAATCAATTAGTTCAGGACATATATAAATATATATGTTAAAGTAGTGGCTCATGGCTATCAACTGTAGACCCAGCAGGTCCAGAAGCAGGACCTGCTAGGTAGCATTGACTTTAAAGTTGGTGTGATTTTTTAATGTTTGTTTTTGCAAAACTGGTGTAATGATTATAATAATAGCTGGGATTACCAAATGCTTCTCTGTTCCAGGCACTATACTGAATTATTTATGGGGATTAACCTATCAATTGTAAAAACAATTTATAAGGTGAGTCTTGTTGACAGACTGGGAAATTGAGGCAAAGAGCCAAAAGCCTTTCCTTTATTTAGCTCTCACAAACCAGCAGCACAGAAACAATTTGGGACTATAGACATTTTTTAAAATTTTGGCAGGATAAAAATGTTTTATTGGTGTGTGGTGTGGTGCGGTGGTGTATGCGTGTGTGTGTTTCAGTGCCTTTGGACAAGACATAAAAGGTCCAGTTTGTCACACTTCCCACCTGTCCCTGATATCTCATACCTTGCCCACTATACACAATTCTAACTGCCTGGTCCCTGAAGACACGTAAATCATTAAAGTATCTTGGCCCACTCTGTAACTTGGTCAACCAGTGTGGATCTCAGGAAAACTGCAATTCAGCTCTATCACAGCAGACACCTGTCTCCTCTAAACTCCTCATCCCTTCCTTTAGTCCTGTCCCTGAAGCCACCTCAACTCTCTGTAGAGCTTTGTTTTTGAGTGGTGTCTCGGGGATCTCCAAAGCATATGTTGAGATGGAAGCATTTGGAGTGAAGATTTGTATTGGAGGTCAACCACTGAAGGGTAGAGGAGGAAGTAGGACTGGGCAGAGGAGGTCCTCAAACTACAGCTCATGCCAGAGAATTTTAGCCAGTCTGTCAGGAGACACCAGAGCCCTCAGAGTTCAGGCTGAAATTGCCAAACCCACTTATGCTTGCCCAGCTAAATAACTGGAAGTGGACAGCTCTAAAAGGGACATGACTTGACAAGGCCAGCATCTGGAGGCCACCTGTTGACCACACTCTTGGTATCTAGGAGCAAGCCTACCCTTGACTGGGCATCCGGACTGTACATGCCAAGCACAGAAAGGCATTTTCAACTACAATTTTAGTTAGTATTAATTCCAAATTTCTCTGGTACTATATTCCAATGAGAGCCTTGGTCTGACTGTTCTGCTTAGAGATGCCTGGAACAGGGAGCATACCTAGAGGAGACTCAAATGTGGAGAAAAAGGCACCCACATTTTGCATGACAACTAAGAGCTCTAAGACTGAACTTCCTTTCCAGGTGATCTTCCTGGCTGTAAAAGATGCCATGCACACACATATTCATTATCTTTTCCAGGGCTCTCCCACTGATCACAAGGTACATCCACCTTTCTATAGTATTGAAATGAAGAGAATGGAGGCTTTGTTGAGTATCTTAGGTCAGGTCATATAGTAGTCATGGTCCTAGCCCTTGAACCAGCACATAAAGGGTGGCACAGAAGCATCATCACAACAGAGTTCATCACACTGAGTTGTTTGTTCTCAGAATTTCTACTAACATATCTATTTTGATCATCATTACACCAGCTGCTCCTAGTGAGGTCTGGGACTCAAACAGCCTTTAAGAAAAGAAAACAAACAGCTTCTATTTGTGAAGAAACCAATCTGGATACAATTCTATTTACACTATAAATCAAAGGGGAAATACAATTATATTTACACTATAAATCAAAGGGGAAAAAGGAAGAAGGGGAAACAGGAACATTTAAAACCTGCCCCTAAATTTGGGGGCATGGAGGAGGCTGAGGATATTTTGGTTTGCAGATGACAAAAGGGAGCTGAAGCAGAACTGGGAAAAGACACGAGGCTGAAAGGGACAGTGCAAAAAAGTTGCCTCTCCTCCCTTCCCCATTGCCAATAGAGGGCAGCATCTCAAGGACTCCTGAAGAAACTTCACATAGGAAAAAATCCTAATGTCTCTGGAGGCTAGGATGCTTAGTGTTTATTTCTGCTCCTTTGTGACAAATTTCTTTGGGAGACTCCCTCTTCCCCATTCCTAGTAGGATGATTTATAGGGTTTTATCCTACCCCCTGTGCTGGTGGAGGGACCTGATCACTTAGACTAATTGGCTTTCTCCATAAACCCAGACATAGCACAATGTGTGGAGAGGGCAATCATGACCTAAGTTGGCCCAGTTAAAGGTACCTCATTACCTTTTCTGAGAATGTCAGGTCACTGACCTCCCTTCTACTTCTAGACAAGGAAGACCCTGGCCTTTAGAGCATGGCAGCAACCTTGCAATTACACAAAAAAAGGTCAGCCTTCAGACGAAGCTGGCAATATGGGAGGCAAGGGAGAAAGAAGGAAAAACGGTCCTTGCTGAGGTCCTGGATCAAGCTTTGAAGGCCTTTACCACTATACTTTTCTGTTACACAACCTAAATAAAGTCTTTATTGTTTTTGCCAGTTTGAGCTCAGTGTTTGAAAACTTATGATTTACACAACGGAAAACTACCACAAGACCTCTACTTTGTGGCAGCAGGTAGCATTTTGGCTATGTATGAGCCAGTGTTCTTGCCATCCTGAATCTTTGATATTCAACAGTAAACACTCTCAGTTCTTTGGGGGATTCTTGGCCCCATCTTTATCTGATTACAGTCGACGGCATCTCCTTTAAAGTCAGTTTCTTTTTGCTTGGGTTCCCTTTATTCTCTTATTTTTTGCTCCCACAGGTGGGTTGGATAAGATTGTCTAGTTTTCCATCTTTGACTCTGATATAAACACATATATGATAGTGGAGTTCACCTTCCCGTTGATACATCATGAACACAAGGCTAGGTTTGGATTTTGACTGAGAAATCTTGGCTGAGGCTTCTGACTGGGAAGGGCAGATCTAAAATGTGAGCACCTGGCAGTGAGTGGGTAAGAGGTGTCTTTGCTTAGTATCAGGGGTTGTAAGATGTTGCAGGCTGAACACCTCCAGCTGCTGTGAGTAGAATTCTGGGAGAAGTTTTTTCTCTATATGTCATTGCTCAAGGAGGGCACTGTTGACCGCACCTGCCATAGGCTTGGGAAAGCACTGTGGAAAATGCTACCACTCCTTGAAAAGCCACAGTGTCTCAGCTGGAGGCAGGCATATTTTTCTGCACATCTTGACAAGAGGTATTCCCAAGCTATGCTTTTCTAGACTCTGTCCCTGTCTTCTCTGTCCATGCACTCTCCCTCATGCTGTAGATTCCACACCCAGGCCCTCAGTAGCTGTAGAAGGGCTGGGTCTTCTCTCAGTCTCAGCTTTTACCACCACCTGACTCTTCTCATGCCATGCTCTGGCCCATCTGGTTTCTTCCCCTCATGGGCTTTTAGACTTAAAAAATCCCTTCCCCTGCCTCAAACACATAGGCCAAGTTGAGCTTAAGCTCAAACTCCTGTCCTCCCCCATGCATGCCTTGACTACTCAGGCTCATACCCATCGTCTCTGAAACTTTGTGTCACCTGATGTCTTTTTTTTTATGGTGTTCACAGTTATTTATTAAAACTTTTATTAAATATCCATAGCTTTAAAATATACATAATCTGTCAAACAAAAAGACAAATGATGATATATAAAATTCTAAAACAGGTATTCATAGTTTGTACACCATATATATTCTTACCTCCTGTGAGGATGAGGTACAAAGCAAATGTGATAATATAAATAAAAAACATTTATAAAATATGAAAGTAGGTCAAAATGTTACATAAAAGTTAATAATATTCTTCACTGGCCACAGTGCTCACAAGAATTCAGTACCTTCTCAATGTTCCTAGCTGTAAACAAAGAAGTTGACAGGCCCATGGTACATATTAGATCTCTCAGTAAACCCTCTCCTCAATTCAAATATAGGCAACATGTAATCCTCTGTCATTAATCAGAGAAACACTATTTTGGAGAAAGGGAGCTTCTAAATACTGGGCAAATGAACCCCACATGCTTAAATCTTCTCTATTTTCCTGATGTCTTCTGATGCTGCCTTGTTCTATCTTGAATTGCCTGTGTTCTCAGTCCAGGCAGTACTGCAAAGAATGCCAGAACTGTAACCCTATCTGTTGTCGCTTGGAGTATCTATGTCAGGGCCAGTACAGGGCAGGCAAGGGTTCATAGGTCATGAACCCTTCATCCCTAGTGAAGTAGGGTGTCACTGGCAAAGTGCTGTTCCTGATGTTTTCTTAGGGTTGTGTATATATCATGTGTCATTTTATTCTCTAGGAATTTTGGACACTATGGGTGAGGTATGGGAAAAGCAGCTGGATTTGTAGCATTTCCAAAATGTTCTCAAGTACACTAGTTCTACTAGATACTCCAAAAATAAGGGAGGGTGAGAGATAAAAGTGAGTTATTTAATACATTTGAAAACATTTAATAGTCTATCCATTTTTGAAAATTTTATAGTGAAGATATCAAGTTAACTTTTTAAAAAAGATTTTATTTATCCATTTGACAGAGATCACAAGTAGGCAGAGAGGCAGGCAGAGAGAGAGAAGCAGGATCCCTGCTGAGCAGAAAGCCCGATGTAGGATTTGATCTCAGGACCCTGGGATCATGACCTGCACTGAAGGCAGAGGCTTTAACCCACTAAGCCATCCAGGCACCCCATCAAGTTAACTTCTACTCAGTTTCATAAATTTAACTGGCCACGAGACCCTCCCTTTTGTGTAATATTTGTCAATACCACACAGATGCATCTGTGAAATGTAGTTTGAGAAACAGTGGTCTGGTTTCCTCTTTAGGGGATCACACCCTTTCCATAGATATCATCATAAATCCATGATGTTCTCAATTGATATACCTTCCAATTCTGTTTGATAAACATTTATTAAGTACTACTGGGTACAGATATCATGATGTGTAGTGTGGCAAAGAAATTTCCATGAAATTTGGGGGCTATAATTGAAGATAAGCCAAGAAGAAAAAAATAGTTCTAAAACAAGGTAAATCATTTGTATTATTATTTTAATATAGTGCTCTAAAATAGAAATATACAGCATGTCATAGGAATTCAAAGAGAAAAGAATTACTTCAACCAGAATAAGCAAAGTTAGCTAATACACTGTGCTACTACCGAGTAAGCTACTACACATGTATCCAGCTGCATGCTTGACATCTCTGCTTGGGTATCTCAATCTAAATTCATGAGACCCCTCTCCATAAATATGGTGCTTCTCCCATCTCCCCTCTCTTAGAAAAGTATGACCAGTCACTTGCCATACAGGACAGATAACCAGGAGTCTTATCTCTTCCTGCCTGCCCACAGATAAATGATTTCATAGTGTCCTTTTATTTTCCTTTCCAGCCCTAGTCCAAGTCTGTAATTTCACATATATTTATGTGTTTCTTTAGTTGATGTCCACTTTCTCCACTATTGGGTATGCATATGTAATATTTTGATTCATCAGTTTGGTCTCAAAACTGGTTTAATGTCCAGAACCCAGTAGGTCTCAAATAAGTAATGTTTCACGAATGCTTGAAGGAACATACAAATGAATGTGTGGGCTGGTTTTAGAGCTCACTACTGACTGAGAGAACTACAACATTACAAATGGAGGAAAAGCATGTTCAGAATGGAAAAAAAGACACTGAGCCTATGAAGTCTTAGAGTATTAAAATCAACTTTTTTCTAGAAGCAATGTAGTTCCCATGACTGGGCCTGGAACAGAAAATTGGCATTAGTGACAAAACTAGAGAAATCCAAATAAAATATTTCATTTATTTAATCATAATGTGCTAATGGTAATACAAGATGTGAACATGATGGAAAGCTAGATGAGCAGTATATGGGAACTTTGTACTAACATGTACCAACTTTGCAACTCATCTGTAACCTAAAATTATTATAAAAGTGAAATGAAATTTTATTTTAAAAATCAAATGTTTCTTTGCCCTAATTTAACAGAGATCATTCCAGTCTAATTAAAGTCTTATTATGACCAATATTAAAACTACATTTGTTCTACAGCTCCCTGTAATTGGTAAATGTAACAAGTTTAAGGGTATTTTGTAAATGGAAGCCACAAAGGAACTGGAATATTTGGAACATGTCTTTGACAGGTAAAGTTCAAAGCAGTGTGGCTCATTTGCCCTTCCCAAAAATTATCCCAGCTGTCCCCTTGCCAGATTCAGCACTTGGAGAAACTGATCTGAAGATCATTTTCAGCTGAGACTTAGCTCAAAATTGTAGCCCCCTGACCTTGAACCCAGGATTTTTCTCTCCTCAGCATCACCCTTCCCCCGGACACTGATGGTGCCCTGCCCACATCCCTTCAGATCCCTGTCACTACCTATGTGTATTCTCTGCCCTGTGCCTTTCTGGGCCTTCTTCAGGAGACTGCATTTGTGTGCTGGGGTTTCCTGCCCATGGGAAATGCTCTCCCTCCCCACATCAAGATGGCTCATAGCTGATGATTAGCTAGTGTGAGACTACAAAGCTCAGCTTCTACACTTGAAGGACAAACTCTGAGGTGTAATTTATGCTCCAAAGCTCCCCCTGGGATCAATCTGGCTAGGATTTCACCTTAAATCACATTCTTGCTTGACTTCTTTTCATTTCTTGTCTTGTTTCCTCCATACCCTACTAGTGTATTTTTGTTTCTTTCTTTTCTTCTTTTTTCTTTCTTTTAAGCATCTCCTTAATCAGTCATTGGTTCAGGGTCTGCTTCTGAGACAAGATCCCAGACACTGGGGTAGTGTATCTAGCAGAAAGAACAGTCACCAGGAGAGTTGGCCTCAAAACCTAGGTCAATATTTACCGGCTTTGTGGCCTTAAGGAAGAGTTCCCTGCTTCTCCTCTAAATGAAGTAGGGTAATCACACCTCTTCCCAACTGACCATGGAGCATACATGAAATAATGAGTTTCAAGGGTCTGGCACCTCTTTCCTGGGTCTCTGGGCAGTGAAGCTTCCAAATAGCCTGGGCCCCTTTTCTATTAGAAGGCTGTGTTTGTGGACCTCAGATAAACTCCCTGTGTGTCTTGGTCAATAGAAGATATTAGTAAATGCTTAGCCAAGTGTTCTGACTGCATTTGCTCCCACATTCACTATCATAAAAAGTAAACAGCAGAATAAACTGCCCATCTGCTGCCATCAATCACATATACAATCTTCACCCACTATAACACAAGGCAAATATAATAATGATAACATCCATAGCTTGGGAAATGAAAGAGTGTTGGCCAGGATTTTCCTCTCTACACAGTTTCAGTTTATGATCTGTTATCAAAATGCACAGCAAGTGACTAAAGCAATAAATATGTTGCCTGCCTTTTCTGTCATTGGCAGGTTGACTGCTTTGAGCCCTGATTCTCAGGCTTGGATGATACGTGCTGAATATTCCTGGATAGAGGGCCACGAGGGGAAGGACAGTGGGGACTACTTTATGAGCAGTTTCTTGACCATTGAGAGCCCAGAAGTGGAACCCTCCCATCCTGAAAGTGTGGAGAGAGCCATCAGAAGGAATAATGTAGTATGCCAAAAAAATTAAAAATATATATATATCATCATGGATCAATATTTATATGTTAACGATACATGTTAAGCCATTGTTTGAGAATTGTATGCTATTTTATTATATAAAATACATCTTGATTTATTTAAGTACTTCCCTATTGTTGGGCACTGAGTGATTTCAATTTTATGTAATAATGAATAGCACTTTAAAAACAAGGTTGTTCATCAAAGTCTGTCACATCCCTGGTTAGCTCTTTAGTATCAAATCCTAGAAGAGCACATACCAGGTCAAGGGCATAAACATGTTAAAAATTTTTATACATATTGTAAAATTGCCCTTCAGGAAGCTTTACCAATTTACATCACTACCATAGGAGTATGTATACATCTATTTCCTTGTATCCTGACCAACACTGAATTTTATTTTATTTTTTTAATATTTTATTTATTTATTTGAGAGAGATCACAAGTAGGCAGAGAAGCAGGCAGAGAGAGAGAGAGAGGGAAGGACTTGATGCAGGACTTGATCCCTGGACCCTGAGAACATGACCTCAGCCTAAGGCAGCGGCTTAACCCACTGAGCCACCCAGGCACCCTGAATTTTATTTTTAAAAAGGAAAGTCTATTTTTTTAAAGATTCTATTTATTTATTTGACAGACAAAGATCACAAGCAGTCATAGAGGCAGGCAGAGAGAAAGGAGGAAGCAGGCTCCCTGCTGAGCAGAGAGCCTGATTCGGGGCTCCATCCTGGGACCCTGAGATCATGACCTGAGCTGAAGGCAGAGGCTTTAACCCACTGAGACACCCAAGTGCCCCAGGAAAGTCTATTTTTTCCTCCCTCCCCATATGAGTCTCTGTTTTCTTTCTTAAATTCTATATACGTGTGAGATCATATTGTATTGTCTTTCTCTGGCTGACTTATTTTGGTTGGGAGACAAACCATAAGAGACTCTTCATCATAGGAAACAAACTGAGGGTTGCTGGAGGGGAGGGGAGGGAGTTGGGAAGATGGAGTAGTTGGTGATGGACCTTAAGGGGGACACATGATATAATGAGCACTGGGTATTATATAAGACTGAACTTTACCTCTGAAACTATTAATACATTGTATGTTAATTAATTGAATTTAGATAAAAAGAAACTAAAATTTTAAAAACTCTACCAGTTAAACATATAAGTAAAATAATACCTTATTACTCTACCTTGTATTAAATAATATTACCAACAAGATAACTTTTGTTCATTCATTATCAGTTCCATTGGTCACATGAGGACATGAAGCCTAGAGGGAGTGAATTGCTAGCCCAGCATCACATAATAAGTAAATAGAAATACAAGGTATATGAGGGTGAAGTATATGCTTCTTGACTCTAAAATCTCTGTTACAACAGAGAAATTTTTGTGAAAACTTTTTTTTGTAAAAACTTTTTAATAAACCCTCAGATCATGGCATTTACAGATCATACATTTGAGTTTAATGAAAAAGATTTTAGTAACAAAGAGTTTGACAAAGATACTATAAATATATCCACAAGAATATGCTCCTCTGCTCTTACTCAGTTAATAAGAGTCTTTCTTGTTCTGGGAGGCAGGGTGTGTGCACTTGTACATGTGTAGGGGTGTGTGTGTGTGTGTGTGTGTAGGAGGTCCTGGTATGAGCTAAAACCACAGGAAATGGCTTCATCCTTCCTGCACTGATATTTTAAATTCATAACTATAAGACAGAACCTTCCATGTCACATAGAAGACTAGACTAACTCCAGTCAAATTCCCTGGTGATATTCATTTCACAAATATTTCTAAAATACCTTTATTTATCACTGGGGATTAAAATTATGACATAATAGAAATAGTCTCTTCCTTCATTGAAATTCTTTCTAGTTGAGTGGGGCAGGAAGACCAGATACACATATATCATGATTTGTATACAACCCTAGGTAATAAGTAAAGCAAATGTAGTATGCCAAAAAAAATCTTAAAGAAGGTGTCCAAACTATCCATTAGTATATTAAAGCTAACAAAATTCATGAGAAGACAATATATCCCTTATGTTGAATTAGCAAAGTCTTTCAGGGTCACAAGTACAATTGCAAATAAACTCATGGTTTATTCTCTGTTTACTCTTCAAATAAATCTCAATTTGCTGATTTACACAACATGTTGGACCTTGATTAGAAATCATGAAGTGGTCATTAATGAATAGCATTAACTATGTTACTTTTTCAATGTATGTTTGAATATCATGACAAGGAGTTGAGATCAGCCAATATAAATTCGCATATCCTCTAGGAAGCAAGATAATAAAGCAGAATGACTATATTTTGAAGATGGAAGTCTGAAGAGAAAGCTTATCTGAATGTACATTGGAATCCTGATAAATATCCCCTCTCACCAATGCTCGACAAAAAGCTTTGAAAATAGTAGGGATTGTTGGATTAAGTTGAATCTCCAGACTTTCAAATGTGGATGCATAACAAAGGTTTACTGTATAACTGCTATCATGTACAGCTACCCCTGCACAGACCTAAGAGGTCTGCTGGGAATCTAGTATGACACTGAAATCCCTTGTCAGTGCTCACAGGTAGGCTATTTCCTACTGATGGTGACAAGTTTCTAATGACCCTGCTTGGTCTTCTCTCCTTTTTGACTCACAAGACTCTAGTCTACTCACATATCTCCACTCTCCCTTTGTCCCCTCACTCTTTACAACTCTCTCCCTTCCTACCACATCCTGTCTATTCTTCAGTACTGACCCTCAGGGCTCTGTTAACAGATGTACCAAGCTGGAGCCCCCAGGATCAACTCAACAAGAAAGGGGCTCTCAGGAGTGACAGGAAAGCAGTAGGTGAGATGTGGAAGGAAGGCTTTCTTGCCCCCAAATTATCCCAGTGCTCACTTTTTCTTTCAGAGCAGCTACAATTAAGAAAGAGCCTTGCCACATGTGTTTTCTCCAGGAGGCAGGCAGACACTTGAGGGCTGTATCTCTCTCAGGTTTGCACAGGGCTTATCACGTGCATTAGTTACTCAATATACTCTAGTGAATGAATGAGTGGATGTGTTGCTCTCTTCCACTACAGGACTTTACACATACAATGCTGTCATTGCCCTTCTGGCTGCTTTAATAAGCATTGTGATTTGGAAACAATAGAATGCCCAGCTCCTAGTGGAGGGAATGATTTAAGATGACAGAAGTGATTCACTTGGCCAACTCTGAAATCCAGTTTGAGAGACTGAAGCGTTCTTAAAAATGTGAAGCACTCCCAATAATTTCCAGCTGGGTTCTACTCCACTTCCCAGAGTCAGCCACCCCCTCCCATTAGGCCTGTGCATTTAAACACCAAAATAAGTATGTAACTCAAACAGCTCTAGGGTTAGGCAGAAGGCAAGGAGAAGACACAGTGTGTTGAATGTCTCATGAAAATGAAACAAGTTGTCACATTTTTTCAGCGAATGCACAATTTCCTCTGCTCCCCAGCTTCTAAGTGCAAACAGAAAACACCTGGATGTCCAAAATTAAAATGGCTACAACTTCAGGGTACACAGGTGTGAACAGGAAAAGAAGCACCTGTCCTCAGTTTGTGGCCTCCCCTTTCCTCCAAAGTGGATCCTTGGGATGCTTTAAGCAAGAAGTCAAGTGATAGAGTGGGGGAAGTGCATAAACTGCAAAGAACCCTGGTTCTGCCATTTAGCAGTCGCTTGACTTGAGAAGATGCTTCCTCTCTCTGAGTAATACATTTTTTTTATTATTTAAGCTTTATTTAAACATATAATGTAACCCCACCACCCTCTCCCAACCCCTCTTCCCCCCACCCCCCTCAGTTTGTTTTATGACATTAAGACTCTTTTGGTTTGTCTCCCTCCCGATCCCATCTTGTTTCATTTTTACTTTTCCTACCACCTTAACGCCCACCCCCATTGCATCTCCACTTCCTCATATCAGGGAGATCATGTGATACTTGTCTTTCTCCAGTTGACTTATTTCGCTAAGCATAATACCCTCTACTTCCATCCATGTTGTCGCAAATGGTAAGATTTCATTTCTTTTGATGGCTGCATAGTATTCCATTGTATATATATACCACCTCTTCTTTATCCATTCATCTGTTGATGGACATCTAGGTTCTTTCCATAACTTGGCTATTGTGGACATTGCTGCTATAAACATTCGGGTACACGTGCCCCTTCAGATCACTACGTTTGTATCTTTAGGGTA
>RCUC01134829.1:0-70263 GCA_003697995.1 Taxidea taxus jeffersonii | reverse complement strand
GGTAATTATTCTGTCTTTTGCGCTCCCTGCTATGAATATGTTGAGTTTCCCAGATCAAATCTTTACACACTTCTCTTCCTGCTTTCGATTCTTATTTTTCCCTTTGAGTTCTGGGATAGTTTCTAAGATATGCTTTCATTTTTAGAGATTCCGCTTTTTTGGCAGTATCCATTCAGCTGTTCCTTGCTACACTGAGATTTTAAATTCTGGACTTGCATTTTAAAATTTCCATTTGGTCGTTCATGATTTCATAGTGTTATTTCTCTAGGATATGTTTCAAATTTCAGAAGTGTACCATCTACTTGAGTATTGAGGAGAGCAAACACTGGAAATGTCCAACAACTTCTCTGTTTATTGCAGCAGTTTCAGTTTTATAGAAAGAATCTTTCTCTGATTCCACAGGACGATTTCTTTTTAAACTTCAGAATATTTTTGTGCTCGTGGTTTTTCTCCACTTGGACATGTTAAAAGGGTTTGTATGTGCCCGTGAAAAGCTAGAGCTACTAAAGCGTTAAGGCACGACATGCTTTCTATCAGAGTTTCTGGTTCCTTGACGAACAAACAAACAAAAAGTGTCGGGCTCAAAAGGAAAAGAAATAGAGATTTACATTCACTTGACTTGGCCAGTGAGAGATTTGCCAACATGAAAGAATGAAGGGTTGAAGGTAACTTCCCCATGACCTGACCTTCGTGCTGATACATTTGTCTTCGATACAGTGAGACAGTCAGAAATTGTTGGACGACATTGTCCATTCTCTGTTGTTTATGCCAGGATTAGCAACTGCCGCCAGCCACCTGCTTGGTGCAGCCTCTGGAACCCTACAAGTGCCAAGGACAAACTGATGGGATAGGGATGTCCTCCTTGGCCACCCCCACAGCATGTCCATTCTCAAACCTCCTCTGCTCAGAACTATGGGGGTAGGGTGGGGAGAGTTGGAGGGATAGGGTTGGATCTCTTCAGTTTGTTCCCCCAAACTGTCCTTTCCTGTTGTTTTCTATGCAGAAAAATGCAGATCTTGTTGGACAGAGATGGTATATTTCTACCTTCGGTTTATCCAGTAAAATGTCCTCCAAGTGGGGCACCTGGGTAACTCAGTGAGTTAAGCCTCTGTCTTTGGCTCAGGTCATGATCTCAGGGTCCTGGGATCAAGCCCTGCATCAGGCTTTCTGCTCAGCAGGGAACCTGATGCCCCCTCTCTCTCTGCCTACTTGTGATCTTTCTCTCTCTGTCAAATAAATAAATAAATTTTTTTTAAATGTCCTCCAAGTCTCTCCAAGTCCAGCTTCCAATGCAGAATAACCTCATTATTATCTAGAAGTCATTTCTGAGGACTCTGGAGGCAAGAGGTTAAATGCATGTGTTCCAATTTTTATCTTCCTTGAAAGTTTGGAAATGCGTTTCAGAAATTAGAAAACACCAACACTCTATTTCTGCCAGCACTGATGCCATTCAAATAGCCATGCAGAGTGATTTCGACTCCTTCCTTTTCCTCCCTATCTTGAAGCAGCCCTCATGTGTCTGAAATCCTGCTTATAGTTCAGCCTTTCTTTTCTAGTTCCACTGTGACTAATCTCACCCAAGTCCTTTGCTCTCGTGGAACTTCATTGTCCAATTTACCCCCAGTCCTGCTCCCCCAGCTCAATCTATCCCACATGCCCCTAAAGTAATTCTCTGAAAACATCTCAAACCACCAGTGGTTTCCACTTTGAATTGGCTGAAATGAACATGCTTTTAGGTTTCTCATTATCTGATTTCTTCGTATATATCAACAATCTGATTTCAGTCACTCCCTGACACAAATCATTTCCACCTCCCGGCATATCTGGGACACGCGATGCTCAGTTTCGATTCCAAGCTGCTGCCCGTGCTGGGTAGCCCACTTAGAATGCCTTTCCCCTTCCCCTGTGAGACTGAAAGTACCTGTAAGTAGGTAAGGGTCATGTGACCCCCAGCATCTAGCATAATACCTGGCTCACCATGTTAAACAAAAGCTTATTGAATCATACTGATTTTTATCTTTTAATTTTTTTCTAGTCCCACAAGATAGCATCATCTGTGACATCTGTTACAAATACTCAAGGCTTATCCATTGATCCAAGTTCTTGCTTTTTATAATTATTTTTTAAGTTTTTCTTTGAGACATAATGTAGATCAATATTTCATAAATGTTTTATTGATGATGAAAATAAAGGATATTCTCTGCAGGATACGAAAATCAATATATACACATTTACACATATAGCTTTATTAATGATATTATTCAGGCCTTACATAACTTTGATTTTTTTCTATTTCAAATATAAAAGATGTCAAGATAGGCACTACAGTCTTCTACTACTATTGCATTTCTGTTAATTCCTCCCTTACTTTATAAAACATTTTGTTTATCTTAACGGTATTCATGTCAATCAGCTTTCATTCAGATAAGCAGAAAAACTGTGAGTTATAGGATAACAGATTTATTACAGCAATTAGACATTGCACAATTATAGGAGGAGCTGGGGAGTGCATGTCTGAAAAGGGATTTGGAGGATCCGAGAAGTCAATAACAAGCTATTTTGAGAGGCTTCATATACCCAGCTGTTAAAGTGAGGCTGTGGAGGGGAGAAATGTGGGGAGGGAATCTGTAGGTCACAGTCCAGTGTCTGCTTATGGACCAGGGTGAAAGAAGTTGGCATGGAAGTGACAGTTGAAAAGAAAAGCTTCACATATAGTTGAAGGATCCAATGAAGAGCTGGAACTCTCCAGTCCCTCTGAGTCTGTTAGCACAACTAAACCACCACGGCCTTCCACCTCCCAAATCCTGTGCAAGTACCTCCTCTCGCCATGTCTAACCGGGAGGGAAATTCTAGGAAATCTCAACCAAGTCAATAATAAAACAATCTAGTTCAGTGCAACCCTCACTGATGTAGTATCTGTATACAAATCTTCCAATGACACTTCTAAATAAAGAAAATAGGAAAATCATGCTTCACCTCATATTACATCTTTCATGCAATCTTCCCAAAGAGGACACCGTGTCATTCTATCCATTTCAGAGTGATGTGTGTGTGTGTGTGTGTGTGCTTACTATACACATATAAAATGACCCCAATAGGGAAGTAAGGAAAGAATGATTCTCTTTTATGTAACTGGTTATGCCATCATTGCTAGTGTTCATAACTCCTTTTCCTTCTATCCATTTCACATTCTCTTTCCCTCAGCTACTTCCTTCCCCAGCCTCAAGTTTGGATTTCTGATGCATCTGTTCATTAGCAGCCCTGTTTATACTGAGTAATTGCTATTGGTTATCTGGCACTATCAAATTTTGGTGATGGTATGAGTTTCTAAAAAATACTATTCTATACTTTAATCAATATTTTAGTAAGGAGTATTTTAGGAAAGGTCTCCACACACAGCCTTAAGCCAAAGGCCACTTTGAATCAGAACTGATACTTACTTATGCAGACAAATATAAGCAAAACCAAACCAAACCCAAAATATTTTTTTAATGGTAACTGTCTTCCAAGAACTCTGCCTGGCTTGGGGAACACTGAAATGTTCCTCCAAAGAGCTCAGATCCAGTAGAAGGCACATGCTGGATAAAGCAATTTTCTATTGCAATCTGTGGACGTGCAAAGCTGAAACAGTGGGCTTTGCGGGAAAACATCACAAAGGGACAAGAATTTTAGCCGCATCTGGAAGAATGAGGAGATTCCCCGACAGACATTTTGGGGAAAAGTAATTAAGGACAAATAGCAGCAAATGTACAGGTAAGAAAAAGTAAAATATCAGGCTGAAACATCAACCTTGGTGATATGAAATTAAAGGTATACCAGACACCAGTTAAGAGGTAGAAGAGGGTGTAGAAATGGAGGTAATAGGGGGAGTAGACATCATAAAAATGGGGAGTCAGTAGAATTGTCCATACACATATGGCATGAAGATTTGAGAATGATGTTGGAAATTGCAGATGAGACAAAAGAAGAAACTTGAAATTCTTACCGACTGTATTGGGAAAGGAATGGGGAGATATGAGCTGTGCCAATCTCTAGAAAAATAGGGAGTAAGCAGACTGTGTCTCACAAAGATAAATGAAAGAAAGTAGAGATATGATCATATTTTTAGATAGTTGGCAATAACACAAAAAGAGAAAGACATGGTTAAAATTAGGTTGATCAAAAGATGCATTATCCAAACCAAGACACTTCTGAGACTAGAAGGATGCTATTAAGAATTGTGTTAGGAAGAGAGGCATAAACCCAGACTCAACAGGGCAGGCTGGGAAACATAGTCACCAGATTGGGAAGGGAGCAGTTGCTTAAACTTCCTAAACTATTTGATTTTTTTCTATATGCATATATTTGCCTGGAAAAAAAAAAACCCACTATTGCTTTGCCTTTTTATTTTTTCATATGCCCAGGTGACTGGAATCTCTTACTGTCTCCCTGATGTGATTATGAGATCCCAGAGAAGCAGATTCATGTCTGACTCATAAGAGCAGGGCTTAAGATAGGGGCTGGCATACCTGTTGAATTAGCAGACATACCTTCTCCTTCTGAGGTCCTTACTTGGCTCTCACAGTTTATTACATATCTTTCTTCAGTCAGAATTATTTAATAGGGATAGGTCCTAAAGATGGGAAACAAACAGTTCCCAAAACAATTGTGAGGATCACACAAAAGGCAGTCCAAATCATGAGGACATAGACCATCACATTTTCTCTTCAGAGATCTTCCCTTCGTGGGGGGAGATATACTACATTTGTCTTATAGATGAAGAAGATGGAGTTCAGAGAAGTCAAGCACGTCTCAGGAGTCACACAGGTTTTTTAATGGGCCAGTTAAGCCCAGCTCTCAGGAATTTTAATTGCCATCTCGACTCTCAGCCCATTACCCACACTGCCTTGCTAATGAATCATTTTTCCCTCTCCACTGAAGAGTTCTGGCAAGAGTAGAATTTCTGACTGCAGACAACAAACTCTGCATGTTCCCCCTTTCTTTTCTCCTCTAGCACTGGCTCCTTCTCATTCTCTGCTGCCAGTTTCCTATGATTGAAATTTGAAAGCATGTAACTCTTAATCTAGGAGTGATTAAAGAGTTTCATTTCTCGGAAGAGTCGGTACTCATCATCAGCTATGATGAATGAGCCCCTAACATCCCCTGATCCCATTATATTGTGATTAATTGTGCCAGTTTAAGTCAATAATTCATTTGTTAAAAATAGGCCTGCAAAGTATCATTTGTCTCAGGGGAGATATCAGAATAAAAAAAAATCATTTGATACTTCTCATTAAATTAGTGTTGGAAGTTACATTGAAGAGCCCTGTTCATCAAATACTTATTGCAGGCTTATTTGATAAGAAGTTGTATTTGTCTAAAATTATGTCTTCTGTCATAATGGTCTGCATTTTCTCTGTGTTAATGAAGGAATAAAAAGTCTAAATACGTGCATGACTGGAGAAAAGGATGGGGCTTGGAAGTGGGGGGTTAGAATAATTCCTAAATGGTCAGGTTTTCATTGCATTAAAATTAAAACAAAGAAAGAGACAAATTGAGTAGGGTTCTTTTTCCTGGGCTTAGAGACTGTCTCTAGAGGTGCCCAACTTATTCCCTCAGGCATGGGTCTCCCCCATTGTCCTTTATCTAGGAATCATTATAAAAGTTACACTCAGCTCCACTGGGCCATTAAGACATTTTCAGCTGGGAGCAATTCTTTAAAAAGACAGAAGTGAAGAGCAGCTTCACTGCAAATGATAATGGTCACCATCCAATGAGATAGAGGAACAATTTCTTAGTATTTCCCAAGCAACATCAGAATAACTTTGGAAAGACTCCCCACATGCTCCTGAAACATTTGCATATGAGAAGAAAGATGATGACTAGTGAAATGCTTGAATAGATGCCCTAGAAGACCAAGTGTCTTTTTGCAACTTGAGATTTGGGGTCTAAGCAGAGTCAAAAGATGATGGCAGTGGGATGACTCTGATGGAATGGGGCAGGGCAATGAAAGTATGAAGCCAAGTAGTGGGCATATATTGGGGACTTAATATTTGATGGAGGTGAAGGGAAAGATAGGAAAACACAGAAGGGAGAGAGGAGGCAAGATACAGATGGGGGGAGAGACAGAACAAAAAGACAGAGAAAACAGGATTGCCGTTAGTGGGGACTCTGCTTAATGACAGCAGCTCCCTATGGCCAGTCCTAAAACAAGCATAGCGTGGGAAAAGTTTTTGAATGTCACAGTCTTGGGCTCTGAATCCAACATACTCACTTCCTCAAAGTCTTCTTATTAGGCTTGAGATAGGAACTCAAGACAATGCATTTTTAAAAAGCTCCTCAGGTGACCTTGAAGAATCTCTCTTATCACAGAGGCATGTCAGTGTTGGCTCATCTTCCCTTATAATTTGCTCAAAATCTCCTTCTTTTTTAAAGATTTTATTTCTTTATTTGAGAGTGACAGAGAAAGAGAGATCACAAGTGGGGGGAGGGGTTGAAGGAGAAGTAGACTCCCCAGTGAGCAGGGAGCCCAATGCAGTCTGGATCCCAGGACCCTGGGATCATGACCTGGGCTGAAGGCAAATGCCTAACTGACTGAGCCACTCAGGTGCCCTTAAAGTCTTTTCTTTTCTTGATCCTAAGAAGGCAAGTTAAAGAAAAGAAAAAAAAAAAAAAAAGCAATACACTAATCCAATATTCCCTTTTAAAGACTGCCATTTATAGTTAACCACATTTCATCCATTTTTAATATTTGACAGAGATGAGGGGCATTGCCAGTGTTTATACTTCCCTTTCTCCAATTTAAGCTCTAGGCATGGAATTATTAATGTATGAATTAACAATGCAATTTGCACCACCCAACATGGAGAAAGGTGCTATAACTCCTAATGAGCTTCAGAAATGCTGTGGATCTTATTATAAATATTCTTTGAGACAAGCCTGTAACTCCAGCTTTATTGTTTCTCTTGCATATTAATCAAATTTGGGCAAAACCTAACCTCAGACATCTTAGAATAAGAAAAAGTACCTCCAAATTAGAGGAACTTCAAAAATCATCTGGTGAAAGCCCTTTTATTTTTGAGACATGGAATTAGAAGCTCATAGATATGAATTTGACTGATGCTATATATTTCTTTAGTGTCACGTCTGAAATCAGAATAAGTCAATCTCATTCATTCATTGATAAATGTTTGTTAAGGAAATTCCATGTACCAGACCCTTTCTGAATACTAATTTTTTAGAAAAATGAGAAGTTATACTACTTTGGCTCAAGTTGCTTATAGGAAAGAGACCAATATGAAAATAATTACATTTTCAGAAGTATAACTTTCCATAATACGAATTTTAGTTATTTAATCTGTAGGAGGATGGATGAGAACGTGGGCAAAGGTGAGAACATTGTGATATTGGATCACAGTGATCATGCCTTCAGAACCCTAAATCACAAAAAAAGTATGGTATGCTTCTGAAACTGACACATTCCAAACTTCTTTGGGTGCTCATGTTACTAATTTTGAAATATATACTATTGACTGTTTCAAATATAATAAAACATCCAGAAATATAATACTACATCCAGAAGACTATCCTGATGGCATGTTGATGGCATCATGACTCACTTCAAAGTGATAAAGGGTATTGGTAGTTAGTTTCATTCTCAGGACCATGAAGGTGTCATTTTGATCTCAGCCTCAGAGCAATGAGTTCAAATGAAAACATTGGTTGGTGGAGTTCTACACTCAGAGCCTCTGCAGGTTAGTAAAGATGCAATAAGCAGATAGAAAGTAAAAAACTAACTTTGAAAAGGCTATGTAGGTTAAGACTACCCTGAAAACACCATCAAGATAGGAAATCATATATATGCTGGAGTAGGGAGGGAAATTAGAAACCCAGCCATGCTCCTTTAGAGAAAGCCCACAAATCCAGGTGCTCACATCGCTCTTTGAATCCTGGATTCCTCTGGCATATAATTGCCATCACAATTGTTCTGTGGTACCTGGCAGATATTGTATACCTCCTAAATCAAACTACCTGGGATTTGCCCACGCAGGCACTCTCCTGCACAGTAGCCTCATTGTCTGGAGAAAATCTGCCTACATATTGACAGAAGGCTCTAAAAACATATCTTCTCCTTCCCAATGCAGCAAATCTCAAGCCAAAAACCTATTAGTGCCTAAGAGGGGTTATGGGAAAGAGTTCTTTATATATATATATATATATATGTAAAGGCAACTTTCATCTCTCAGGAGTGGGGTAATCGAAGTAATATTGCTCTAAAGTCATCAGAAGGCCTTGAGTGGTCACTCACACAGTGTGAGGACAAAGGAACCTTGATTATGGCTACTGGTCTGCTTTCTGAAGGTATTCAGCCAAGTAAGTAGTCCTAGCTTCTTGCTCTTGTGCCAGAACAGAGATAGTCCAAGGTTTCTAGATGTTTCCCAAGTTTATAGATTACATTAGTTCATAGGTCATGTTCAACAAATCTCATGTCCAAAGTAATGCTGGGATAATCATCATGTTAAAGTGAGAACTAGGGGGGTGCCTGGGTGGCTCAGTGGGCTAAAACCTCTGCCTTCGGCTTAAGTCATGATCCCAGGGTCCTGGGATCCAGCCCCACATCGGGTTCTCTGCTAGGTAGGGAGCCTGCTTCCCCATCTCTCTCTCTCTGCCTGCCTGTGATCACTCTGTCAAATAAATAAATTAAATCTTTAAAAAAAAAATGAGAAGTAGCATGGGGATGAAGTGACTCAGTTCTTTCTTCTCCTGCTAAAAACCATCTTTCCCCAAATGGTAAGAATTTGGAGAAACAATAGTAAATGTATGTTACAGAATGTATATTTTGGGGGCGCCTGGGTGGCTCAGTGGGTTAATGCCTCTGCCTTCAGCTCAGGTCATGATCTCAGGGTCCTGGGATCGAGCCCTGCATCAGGCTCTCTGCTCAGCAGGGAGCCTGCTTCCTCCCTCTCTCTGCCTGCCTCTCTGCCTACTTATGATCTCTGTCTGTCAAATAAATAAAAATCTTTTTAAAAAAAAAGAATGTATATTTTGTTGTGCTTAAGACCAGTTATGCATTTCCCTTTTAAAATTTATGGTAGAATGTATAATATTATAATATATATATAATATAATATGGTAAAATATAATATAATTTTGAAAGACTTAAAGGTTAATGCTGCACATTTCATAGGGGTCTCTCCTAGGAGATCTTAGAGACTTGATTAGCTGTTCCAGAGACAGTCTATCTCTTGGACAGAGGACAGAGGAATGTTCTCTCAAGTGGATATCATGTCTGCTTTCACTAGGGAAAAGTCCACACATGTTAAAGTGCCTAAAGTGCTTCTGCAGGTTCATGACCTTGGACCAGGATGCAGGCTGTCCTGCTTTCATAAATATCATCTATCCCTGCTCTGGCATTTTACCAAGGAAACTGAAACCAAGAGGACTGATCTGACCTCAAAGATGTCAGAGGCAGAACTAGAAAAACAATCCAGGCCCCTAGACACCTAGTCCCCAGGTTTTCATCTCTGACGGTGATGCATTTAGGGGCATGAATGGAACAATAGTCAGCTCTGCATCCAACTGCATTTGTGAAAAGTTTAACAAAGAGGGAGATAAAAAAATAGAGAGAGAAAAAATGTTGATAAGTAGTATTCTACTTATGGTTTAATTTAGAACAAACATATTGTGGTCTTGTGGAACCTTTACAGAATGAGCCTACTACGTGTGAAGGACAGGGTGTGGGGAGGTAGGGTTAGGTATGTATATGTGCATGGACGTGCCAGGGTGACTGGAACAGTAGACAGAATTGGAGGCAGACCAAAGTCCCCAGAGAGGTCTTTCCTCATAGATTCTGATTCCTTAGCTTCCCAAAGAGCCTTGGAGCCAGAAAGAAGGTCTGTGTCTTTGCTGTATGTTTAGTTTCCACTGGGCTATTTTACAGTTTCCTGTTTTCCTCTCCTTCTATTTATTCAGATTGGGCCCATGCAGAGGGTGGGAGGAAATTCAGAGCCACATGCGGATGTCTCAGTGCCTCTCCTGAGACTTCCAGGCTGGGCTGGACATCTTCGTCTTTGCCAGGCTTTCCAACAATGCTACTGAATAGGGAGTTAACTACAGAACCAAACACGTCCCTACACACACTCTCATCAAATTCTCATGCCTACTTGCTTTGAGATGAGAAGTGCATAGCGGCTTTAATAAAGGTGGCCCAATGGGGAAAAATCTTTTAAAACCTAGCATGGGGGAGCTAGAGTGGATGGCTCAGTCAGTTAAGCATTCAACTCTTGATTTCAGCTCAGGTTATGATCTCAGGGTCATGAAACTGAGCTCCAAGTCAGGCTCCACGCTGAGCATGAAGACTGATTAAGATTCTCTTTCTCCCTCTGCCCCTCCGCTCATGCTAAATAAATAAATAAATACCTAGCATAGGAAGAATGCTCCACTAATATGTCTTGACAAAGAAGGATGATCTCTGCATGAGCCTGCCCTTACATCTTCCACTAGTATACAAGATGCTTCTAGCTCTCCATCACCATCAAGTACACCCTGCCTTTTCTGCCTCCAGGAAAAGAATGAGGGTACCTTTCTGTAGCCAAGGTGTTTGGAAAGAAACACCTCAGTGCTGAGTACTTTCCATGTGCCAAGTTTTGTTCTTCACACTTTATGCATATTACCTCATTTTATTCTCATAGAAATTCTATGAGATATTAACACCATGGATGCTCAGAGTCAATGTTTGAATCCATTTGTATCATCTATGCATTGTGCAACCATAAAATGTCATCCTTTCAGGAGGAGTGACACAAGAAAGTATGATTGAGTGAGAGGTTCATACAGCATCACCACATAAGTCACTGAAGCTCTGTTTATGTCAATTTCCTCATCAAATAATAATAAAAGATAAAAATGACCAGTACCTACCTCATGGGATAGCTTTGAGAACCAAAAAGAATGCTTGAAATGCAAATGTTCAGTTACTCATAGAATATTAAGCAAATATTAATTATTAGGAGAAAGGTTTTGAATTTTGTTTTAATAGATTAGAAACACATGAACTACATATAAGTTACATGTTTGCAAGTCCATATAATAGAATAAAAGACTAACTTTGTCCCAATATGAATACAAACGGATTCTACTGTGATCTTCTACAGTCAGCCTCTCATGAGCCCCTGGTTTCTTCATGTCAGAGTTCTTAGTGCAGTAATACCTAATGGCCCTTTATATCAAGTATTTTAAATGACTCCATTTATTATTCTGAAGTGAAATTAATAATATAACCTACATATACATATAATTTTAACAACCATTAATGCCCTACTTATAATATGTAAAATACTCAATATGTAAATATTCAAGCATAACTACCCTAGAAGACAGCATGTAGTAGTGAGAAGCCTGCTCTCTACTTGCAATCACCAGAACATATCAGCCACAAATAATACTGGTATATTTTACTGTGATTCAAACAATCCAATGGCATTGTTTAGTGATGTATTTTCTTAAAAAGATGAACAGTTTTTGGTGAAGTTCCAAATAAAATAAAGTACTATTTTCTGTCTATTTACATAATGGATTCTTTCCTGGAAAATTTGTGAGTTTTAAATAGTACAAGAACAGTTCTGGTGTTTGTACATAATATAGATTTAGGCTGAGGTAATTCTAAACTCACCCAACTCTATGTCCAGTGGGACATTTGAAAAGTACATGGGAAAGAGGACAATTCTCTGAGGTGTGGGGTTGTCCAGTGCATTGTAGGTCATTTGTTGGCTTGGCCCGTCCATTAAGTGCCAATTATGATAATGATCAAATACATTCTTGTGAGTTCATAATCCCCTCAGGGGTGGCAGCCGCTCGTCTTCCCCACCCATGTTGAGAAGCATGGCTTTATGAGCTTTTTCACACTGCAGGTGCTTGCCATTCTGTCTGAGTGTGCCTTCACTCCCCAGATGACCCAGCATCTCTGTCCTTCATTCTTTCTTTCTCTGCCTCTTATAATCTGATGCTGCAACATGACTAAACATATCTTTCTCTCTTTCCATAACTTCTTTATTTTGCCTGGAAAACTGGATTCTCAGAACCACTTTGCTTCCAACCCCCAGAGCCCTAGGAGTGTTCCTGGAGGAGTCATCTAGGCATAGAACCAGGCTGTAGAACAAGGAAATGATAGAAAAGTCACTCAGTTCAACCCTTATGTTACAGATGATCGAACTGCAGCTTGAATATGTACACTGACTTGCCTGAGGTCCTACAACTAGCACGTGGTAGATTCAGGACAAGAACCTGAGTTTCACTATTCCTATATAACTCTTTGTCTTTATCAATTAACCAAGAAACCAAGAAACAGATACATGTGTTAAGGTCACAGAGTAGGGACTTGGTTAGGAGTGCCTTAAACTTGAGTTTAAGGTATGATGGGCATAGGAAATGGCATAGAAAACAAGGATTTGGTTTAACAAATCATTTGTTTTGCATTCCAGCTCTGTCCAAAACATTGTGCTACATGTTTCAGGAGATTCAAAGAGCAGCTTCAGCCTACACTTCCTCTGGAGCACTTGGTCTGGTAAAGAGATAAGACTCTATCGTAACACAAGACAATGAAAAATGGACCACACAGAGAGGTACAAAGGCTTTAAGAAGGGGGAAGGGAGTCAGAGAAGACTTCATGGTTGCGTTTGAGACAGGTCTTTAAGGGATCCTAGGGATTTGCCAGGTGGCACAGAAGAGAACTCTTGGGGAAATTCACAAAGATTCAGCCAGGAAAAAAAGCACAGGGAATTCCTTGGGACAAGCAGTTGCATTTGGAACACAGGGGATTTCTAGAGGAGTTAAACTGAGCAAGTTCTCTTGGGGCTAAAGTTGGGAATTTCTTGAAAGTCAAGCTCAAAGCCTGATTTGATATCAGTAGCAATGGGTGCATTGTATTTTAATTGTCAGCTTATTTGACTGCCCTTCCCAAACCCTCTATGCTCTCTAAAATGGACTGCTTGAACCCATCTATAACCTTGTTTCTCCTTTTCTTTCAGTCCATATCACTAGACTACCTTTTCCAGCCCTTCACAGTTCTGTCAATGAAATGTGGTAGCAGTAATATGCACCACCTCCTAGTCCCTAAGCCTTCTTGTGCATTCCTTATACACTCCTTTTTCTGCTGACCAAGTGAAGAGGATCCACAGAAGATCTCCAGAACTGTAGAAGATGATGAAGCCATCAGATGGAAGCATTGGATATCAAAAGTCTGTGTGAAACAGAGCACGGTCCCAAATCTCTGTGGTCCCAAATCTGCACTGAGCTATAACTCTATTGGGTGGGACCACTGAAATTTTGGAGAGGTAGGTTATAGCAGTTAACTATTAACTTGGTGTAAACAACACTGTCTTATTTTATCTCCTTATCTGTAGGGCTTTGTGCAAAGTAGGAACTCAATAAATTTTAGAAATGAATTAAGGACTGAATAATTTATTGAATGAATGGAGCCATGGACATAGTTGTCTTAGAAAATAACATACAAACAACAGTATAAAGGTAGAATACATGGGAACAAAGAGAATATGGAGGTGAAGAGATTACTTACTCGAAGAGAATGAGACCCTGAATCAATTTAGAGGCAAGTGGAAGGAAGTGCAAAGAAATGAAAGCCATGCTGAAAACATGCTCTGGGGAAAATTGTAGCTAATGAAATGTGAAGATTACAGTAAAGAGAAGTTTCAAGGTTGACTCTAAAACTTCAAATCTGTGGAAAAAGAAGAAGAGTGTTACCATTGACAGAAATATGGAAATTAGAAAGAAGAGTGTTGGCAGAGTGGGGGAGGTTTGGTGGATGGGATGCGATAACACAAATGATAGTTCAACTCAGATGACCATTAAACACACTAAAGATTGTGCCCAGCAGGGAGCTGGAGGTCTGCATTTGAATCTTCAGCACAGAGTCATGGAGCTAGGTATGGATGCGGACAACAGGCAAATGGGAGTGAATCAAACCGCTGAGGAAGAGTATAAATTGGAAAATAGAAGCCAGTTAATACGGCCTAACAAGTGGCTTACAAGTATGGGGTAGAAAAGAAAAGAGAAGACATCAAATGAAACTTTTGGGTTTTTTAAAGGTTTTATTTATTTATTTAGAGAACACAAGTGGGAAGTGGGGAAGGGTAAGACGGAGAGAATCTCAAGCAGACTCTCCAGTGAACATGCACCCTGACGCAGGGCTCGATCCACAGACCCTGTGATCATGACCTGAGCCGAAATCAAGAGTCAGGATCCAGAATAATGCAGATCTCTGAAAGCTACAAGAGGACAGATTCTCAACAGCGCCTGGCTTACAGAGTGGGCGAGGAGTGTGACTGTGCGGTGGGAAACCCCTGTGGAGTCACTGGCTCAGAAGAAGTAGGAAAGAATGGTGTGAATAGCATAGATAGAAAGACTCATGGATTAGGGGAAGGTGCAGGGCCCCCTGTCTATAAGAAGAATAAGGAACAGGATGGTGGATAAAACAACAAAGAGAAAACAGAGGTGCTTAGAGGAGAGGCCAGGCTTTGAAGGATCTCCAGTGGGAGAGCTTAGTCTTCTCTGGTGATCAAGGAAAAGGGAACCCACTGAGACTGAAGGAGGTTGAGAGGGGTGGGGACGGAGAGGAGGGAGGCCATGAGATGTAGAACACAGACTGGAATGGAAAGCCAACAAGAAATGAATGGAGGACAAGATCTAGAGGAGAGTTCAACATTGCTTTAGTAAAATGAGGGGGTAAGAAAGATAAAGCAGGGAGGAGAGTATGGTCTCAGAAAACTTAAGGGATGGAGGCCTAAGTAATGGAGGAGTTCTCGGTAATTAATAGTAATACTAATAATAATGGCTAAGATTATGACATTAAAATGACACATAGTATGCTAAACAGTGTCTATGTATTATCACATAACATATTTACAACATCCCAGTGAGTAGGGTATTGTTATCCCACTTTACACATGAATAAGTTAGGGAACAAGACGGCTAAACCATTTGCTAAGAGGCACACAGTAACTGGCCTAGAATTCCCACCTAGTTTCATTAGCTCCAAAGAAGCTAATACCAAGCTGCCTAAAGTAATCATTAGTGTCACCCAAGTGAGTTGCTCCATGGAGGCAAGACAGAACTCCCTGAGGATATGGCACTTGAGCTGTGCCTGTGTGCAGTGTTGGGAGAATGAGCAAATTTTGTTGCAGTCCCTTGGACTTTAGCAAGGAAAGGAAGCCCACGGACCAGGTGCTGGAGTCACTAAGGCAAGCAAAAAACTGCTATTGACTCTAGTATGTGAATTTCAGCTTGGCAAGGTTGCTGACAAAGGTCACAAAACAAAGGTTGGGGGAAGTGGTGAGAACAGGCATGCCAACCCCACCTTCTGTTCAGTGAAGGGAAAGGAATAAAAGAAGGATACATTGTGGAGGATTACGAGAGAAATGGTACCTTCGGTGAAGGGATGGAAAGATGTACAAATAATTATTTGGAGAGATTTGTGAGTTTTTTGTTCTGTTTTGTTTTAAATACAGAGTATCCCAAGGGAAAGGATACACAGTTTGAAGGCAGACAAAGAGAAGGCAAGAGTTTAGGGCTCTCTGGATAGGGATGAAAATAAGGACTAAGGTGGAGAGAAGATAAAATTTGGGGTTTAAGACTCTAGCTTTACTGGCCAGGGTTTGGGATGAAGAGATTGGGTAGGGACTGGGTGCCACAATGGAAGAGAAGTAGCTAGAGGCAGAAATCCATCATTGCAGGAACTGTTGGTTTCACAGAGTGACCACTAGGGGGAGCTCCAGCCTATTCCTCACCTAACAGTGAGGAGGTTAGTTAGGATGGGAGCCCACGGTCAAATTCTGAATCTAAACACTGGACCTATGACTTGGATAAGACACTGTTATTCCTGTTAAATGGAGATAATGACAGTCGTTCATAGGCTAGTTGGGAGAATTAAATGAGATAGTACGCATAATACATTTTCATATGGAAGGCCCTGAGAACGTGTTTTCAGCACAGTTGGAGTAGGGGAATGTTTGGGGGCATCATAAACGGGAGCATAGGCACTATGGGGCAAGGGTGCCAGGGGCCTTGGTGTTCAATGTGGCAAGAAAAACTTTGAACAGTTGTTGAATCTTTCCTTTAGGACATGCTCTTTAGGGACTGTCATTCTCTCCAGCACAGACATGAGCCTCACTCTTGTGGTGAGACAAGGTAAATCTCTGTCAAGTTGAAGACAAAGTCATTGACAGAAATTTTTTCAGGTATTAAGATGAAACCTTCTTCTTTGGAGGCATGTTTTGCCTTCCCTGTGTCATCTGCACAGCTGAGAGATGAGACGTAAGGATTGGGGTGAAAATCTGAGGGAAGGACCCACAAGTCTCACCGGCCTGCTTAGGACCTAGCCAAGCATGGGCTGTGGCTCAGGCATGGTCCAGCTCCACAGTCTAAGGGCACAGCAGGCACCCACGCCTGGAATGTCACCGGCTGTGAAGACACTCGAGTTACAGCAAAGTGATGAGGAGAAAAGCCAGTTCTGCTATTTCCACTTCCAAGTCTACCTCTCAGCACACTTTTCTCTCAGATTTTGAGGGGCTTCATGCATATGCATTGGTTTGGAATCAACAAATCCAACAAGGACCTGGAGAACAGCAGGAAACTTCCTTGAAGTAACTACCTATAGGAACAGTCCCTTTGTGAGGGTCCTGGGCCCCCTCATTATCATTTTATTACATTTCTCTCCTCTTCTCCCTGAGGACTTTCTCTGGAATAAACATAAGACCAGTTACTTTAGAAATAAAATGTGTTTTTCATTAAAACTCTATTCTGGCCCCTCCAGTCCCAACAAAGCATTTCCTTCCTGGTCTAATTGGTTTCAAGTTATCAATGATACTGCTTCTCTATAAGGAGGTAGGACACCCCTGTGTCCTTCTCAAAGCCCTCCTACCACCAGTATGAAATGAAACTTCCCTTTGGGAAGATATAAGGAGAATACAAGAGGGAGGCTTGTTCAGAACGTGGAGAGGAAGACTTTCATTATCCTTGTAGGAGTCTTGGTCCACATTCCTTCCTCTTAACCTCATCCAAACCATTCCCTGCCCCACCCAGGTACTCTCCTCAGTCCTGTCAGCCAAGGAATACACACATTCAGGATGATGAAAAACATGGCCTATTAGTCTGCCCACGTTGGAGGCATCTAGAATTTTTTCCAAGAGCAACTTACTGAAGTTCTCAACAGAGAAAATCCAAATGGATATGACAAACCAAGCCAACCTCCCCTGCACTCCTGTCCAGCAAGAAGAGGGGCCATGGCTGACGTAGTAGTTACACAGCCAAAGCCCTCTCTACCTTTGAACAAGGTCCTTAACCCTGCTGCACATTACAATGATCTAAAGAACCCTTACAGCTTCTGATACCAGGGAAACCCACCCACCAGAAGCCGGGACTGGTGTACCACAGGGTTAGGGTACCTATATCTGCGAAAGCTCTCCAGAGGATTCCACTGTGCTGCCTGAGTTGAGAACCACTCTTCTAGAGCTGTGCTGCTCAATTCACTAGCAGCTAGCCACATACCACCTGTGACTATTTTATGTTTAATTAATTAAAATCAAATAAAGTTAAAAATCCATCCTGG
The DNA here is from genome assembly GCA_003697995.1 of Taxidea taxus jeffersonii. Taxonomy (NCBI): domain Eukaryota; kingdom Metazoa; phylum Chordata; class Mammalia; order Carnivora; family Mustelidae; genus Taxidea; species Taxidea taxus. The sequence continues at coordinate 52,664 of RCUC01134829.1, read as the reverse complement.
GCCACACTAGCCACATTCAAGGGCTAGTGGCTAGTTGTTTCTCTGTCGGAAAATGCAGATACAGAATATTTCCATCACTTTCCACAGAAAGTTCTGTTGGACTGAACTGTCCTAGAGTGTTAAATGTCACAGGTAAAAACACCAGTTTTTCTACCAACCCCTGAAAATAGCTTTTTCCAACGTCTCACCCTCTCCCCAGGCTACAAACCCCACAGCAAAGTTCAGGTGTCCAGGCCTCCCCTGCCAAAAAGCCTCCTTTGCTTCTGAGAGTGCAAACAATTCTGACCTGTAGGACAGGAGCTTTCCATCCATCCATTACTACACTGTAAACAGGTTGTGCAGAGACTCCCCGGCCTGCTCTTAAGTCACATTACTAGCAAATGGCAGAGTCAGGACTTTCAACCAAGTTGGCTTTTATCAAAATTCAAGCTCTCTCACTTACTCAGCTCAACCACTCCACCCCTGGGACAACTAACCACATCAGAGCTTTTTCCTCCAAAAGGAAAGGCCCCTAAAATGTTCTCTGCTGACCACAGGATTTCCTCATTGACAGGTCTCCTCACTCAGCACATTCTGACCCCTCGTCAGCTACCACCTTCTAGGTCAGTACCTCGAAAAGTTTACATGGACTCTCATTGTGGGAAGCTTGCTTCGCAATGGCCAAGGGACAAAGGAAAGCGGCATCTGCTGCTTTGTTAAGTGGTGTCTTTGAGTGGCTGGCAAGACTTGTAGGCGGGAGCCTTCTGATCAAAAACACTGTAAGAACCTAACAGGTGATATCCCTTCCAGGAATCCCAGAGAAAGGAACCAGCTTATGCAGTGGGACAAGAGCTGGGGCAGCTTTGAGATGGGAGCTTCTAAGAGAAAGGACACAGATTTGGGACCCCACCGGTGTGTGACCATCTAAAGCATGTTAGTTTACTTTGTATCTTTAGTACCTGGGGAAAGACACTGAGCTCTGTTTGCCTGCCATCTGCTTAATTTAAACTTAAAAATGCATGCAAGCATGAGCAGGTTTTTCTCTCACATATGTGTGTGCGTATGTGTGTATGTATGTGTGTGTAAAGGATTGAGAAAGGAGAAAACAGGAGTTAAGAATATTTCTAAACATAATAAATGTCCACATGTTGATTATTTCCAATTATGCCCTTGCAAATCATCAAAAAGTTTACAAGAACATATTTAAGGGGTAAATTTGTTCTAAATTGATCCTGGTCTAGAACAAAATTAACTCACATCATGATGGACTCAGGATATGTAAGGATTTCATCCAGTATTCTCCATGTTGTTGTCTTTACTTTCTTAATGTGAATGTATTTACTTCCACCCGAAGTCCCTACTCTGTTCTTCCATTTTGTTACCTTCTTGGTCTGGTGTTGCTCAGACTGTGAGTCCTAGGCCAGTAAATCTGCCAGTGGCCATAGAAGGGTGGATAGCTTCTGCACATCATGAACCCAGGCCTCCAGCTGGCCAGAGATTCTGCCTTTGGACCCAAAACTCTACTCCTCATACAGAATCTCATCATTTATGCACGCTATTTTTCTGTTTTAATGTCCAAATTATAATCCATATTACTATTTTATAAATTGGGGCCTTTTATCCTTCTAATACTGTTACCCAACCCATGTTTTGGTGATGGTTATTTAGCCTAATGGACCCATTTAGCCACAATTATGATATAAATAGATAAATGCACTTTGTTAATTTCCCCAGTCCTGCAAAAGACAGGACACCAACAAGTGCAAATAGTTGATAGAGAGACACTGTATTTACTTGGGCCCCAAGCCAGGGTCTTTTTAAAAGCGCAAATCAGAACCTAAATACCAAGTTTAAGACTCCTTTTGCTATTGGTATGATTACATGTGCCCCTCGCGTTGTTGATGAAAGACTCCGATCATGACAGTGAGTACGTGGTGAAGCTAGACACAGCTTTTTTTTTTTTTTTAAACAGAGATAGCTCTGTCTGAGTTCATCTAGAAGAAATGATGGGGCCCACCCTGCATCAGGGGCCCACCCATAAACCCAGCACCCCATTACCCCATTTCAGGCATGACGTAGTAGGTGACTACCAGCTATGTTCCCCATCCAGCAGCTTCCTACCTCCTTTTTCTTCATGCTTCCTCAGCCGGCTTCTCAATCCTGTAAAATAGAAGACTCTGCCACCTGCTCTGAGACATGGAAATGTCCAGAGTCCATTGCCATTGTCAACCCAGTGGAGTACACAGAGTGCCCTTTAGATCATGTGCACAACTAGCCAAACCTGAAGAAGTTTTTTCATGCCTTATTTGCAGGGACAGAGTGAACATGAGTCAGAAGTACATGAGGGGGTTGTCTGAGCTTATGTGGGGTGGGTTCCTGATTATAATGCCAGTTGTCCGTGGGACAGGTGAATCACATACACATGATCTGATCTGATTTTTAAGAAGTGATCTGATTAGTTCACTTGTTCTAACAACCCAATCAGATTGACTAGGTGGCAATGCATCGATTTTGTGGTACCGCTTGAATCAATCTGAATGAACCTATTTAGTGCCATGTATAAACACAGCTGAATTCAGACAGGTGGGATGAAATCCTTCCTGTAAGCTCTCGAGTCATAGAAAATAAAACTCCTTCAATGGGGTCTCCACTGAAGAGATTCTGTATCATCAGCCTAAACGGATCCTGGTCTCAATTCTATCCCAATGTCCCCAACTTCTTGAACAGAGTTTTACTCCTTTCCTACTTTCACTCAGTAGGACCTCCTTTTTTTGCATACACTGAGATCCCCAATATGGTATTTATGATTGAAGGACAGAGGGCCAAAGGCACATGCAACTCCTATCAAAAAGTTTCTTTCCATCTGATTATGAAATCTCTGACCTCTGACCCTGGGGTGGAAGCAGACTGATTATCATCCAAAATAAAATTGATCCAACAGGGGGCGCCTGGGTGGCTCAGTGGGTTAAAGCCTCTGCCTTAGGCTCAGGTCATGATCCCAGGGTCCTGGGATCGAGCCCCGCATCGGGCTCTCTGCTCAGTGGAGGGCCTGCTTCTCACTCTCCCTCTGCCTGCCTCTCTGCCTACTTGTGATCTCTGTCTGTCAAATAAATAAATAAAATCTTTAAAAAAAAATGATCCAACAGGATTTATGCTGAATGGGGATTCTAAGAGATTCTTGGCTAACACCATTTGATGAACAACTACTTCCTAACCTTATTCACAGCCATACTAGTTGCTAGTTGATGAAAGAGCGACCAAGGGAAAGATTTAAGATCATCTGGGACTTTTCCCTTGACCATCCCCTATGGAGGTGTCCGGCTCTATGCTTCACGAATCCTCAGCACTCCTTGGACTTCACTCAAACTGAAAGTTGATATAATGCTCATGATTAGGGTTTACTAGGTATTTCTAATGACTTTTTGTTTTTGTTTTTGTTTTTTTTCCTGCATCTCCGCATCTCTGTTTCCTCATCTGGAAAAGTGAGATGGTTGAATTGGGGCATCTCTTGTGTCTCTTGTAGCACCGCATGGTGCAATTTTAACAATACCTTATGTTGGTATTTTCTCAGCCCATTAACATCTTATAAGGCAATTTTCTGTCTGTAATCTGTGTGGCTCCTTCTCTGTTGTGCTAGAAAAATACAGCCTTCGGTTCCTTCAGAAGTGTTGCCCTGTTAGATCAGACTCCCTGAGTCCCTCAGCCTAACTATGTTCATGTGTTAATATGGTTGCTGTCATCTTGACCATTAGATGCTGGGCCAATTCTAGATTCCCTGTGCACCACGACTCCCCGTTCGTTCAAGAGCTAACACCACCTGTCAGCGTTCGATGTGGAAAACCCTGTGGCATGAGACAATGAGCTTTAACCATCTTGTGTTGAAAGAGAGAACTTTTCTTCCTTATAGTTCAGCTTTTATCAAGGCCTTAAAATGTAGCCAAGGCATTAAAGAGAAAGAAAGAAAAAAAAAAAAAACAACTTGGAAGGCTTTGTGTACTTTTTGTATTAAAAAAATTTCTCTCTCTCTCTTTTTTAACCATTACCAAAATCTCCTCCAAACACACAGACCCTACAGTATCCCCATTAAATTATATAGAGCGAGTCCAGCCCTTGACTGTCAGTGGGGCCCATCAGTCCTAATTTATCGCCCCAGGAAACACAGTACAATTATGGTAATAAATAATAATAGGATTCAGTACATGACAACATGAATGATGGAGCCTCTCAGAATTCATTTACATTGCTTTGTGTTGCAATCATCATGCCTCTAATGTAATGCCAAGCAAATGAGCCCCTTTGAATATTGTGCAATCTATTGCAAGTCAACTGGCACAAAACTCACTCAATAAATCATGTTCAAACACATGCCTGTAATGACAGGTAAATCAACAATGAAGTAATTGCATTTAATGTATTGAAATACTGGACAAAAAACAGTGACCTCAAAGTGACTTTTTGTAAAAGGTATGATATAGTTGCTACAGGGAGTGAGGTACTTCCTAAGAGGCATTTCTTGCTTAGATGCACGTGCCAGCAGGGATGGCCTAGACCTTGATTTACCACCTCCTCTCCGCAGACCTCACAAGACCGGGCTGCCAGACACTTCATGAGGACATTCACAAGGCTGAGCAAGAGTCACAGGTGAAGGTGGAAATCAGCCTCTAGCCCAGCAACCACTCCTCTGCCTGAGCTGTCAGCAAGCTCTGATTTTGTAGCTAACTGGAAAGGCAGGCTGCTGTGCAGGAAAGAGCCCTGGATCAGGAGTCACGAAGGCTGTGGCCCTAACTCCAGCTCTGGTATGAACCAAATCACTGGATGACTCTGGCCAAGTCACTTTGCCTCTCAGCCCTTTGCCTGTAAAATGAAGTAATTGGACTGTCATCTCTAAAATTCATTGCCATTCTAATATTCTGTGAAGCTCTGATTCTAATTAGAGGTCTTCACTTTTAAGCAGGCAAAGAAAAAGTCCCCTCCCTCCCTAGCTCCTGAGTGTTGAAGGCACTGGTTTGAACCAGCATGCATCTCTTCATCATTTCTGTTGGTTAGGCCAAGTGTATGTGCTTCTAATTTCTGTGAAACTTGGGCCTGCCCCTTTCTGGGCAAGCAGACAAGTCTGAAAATAGGGCCCCAGGGGCCATGTGGATGGATAACAGACAACATAGAAATGACAACCTTCCCCACATTCCACATTACCTCCACCCCAGCTCCCCGCTTCCCAGGGACAACGTCAAGAAGAGATGAAGCAGAGCCTCGTCGAAGCCAAAGGCCACTTAAGGAACTTTCTTGCTCTCATGAAAAATCCGTTCTTGGCTCCATGGCCTCCCCCACCGACATACGCTCCTCTCTATCCTTAGCTCTCAGTCCCTGACTGTTGTCAAAGTAGATCTCATGGCCCCCATAATCTTCGGATGTAGGGAAGTGGCGAGGTATGGAGGAAATCACACTAAATTTGGAGTAAGAAGATCTGGCACTAAGTCCTGGCTCGAGAGTTTATTGGACGTGAGACTTTGTGCAAATCCCCAGCTCACTGAGCTCCCATTGCTTCATCTGTAAAGTGATAATAATAATATTTGTGTGCCCACAGTGAGGTTGTGGTGGGGACAGCGTGACATAGAAGAGAAAAGCATTTGATGGTTACAGAGCACGATACAGAAATTTCATTTGTATGATGGACTGGGATCAAAGAAAAGCCTGAGAACTGTGTCCTATGTTCTGCACTCAGGCTGTGCTTCTGACCACAAAAATCACCTTGCTGGCTTCTCTGCGTGTTGTGGTCTGACTCTCCTCGTGATGGTGTGAGGCTAGGGTGAGGAGGGCCTTGGAAGATCCTGTTCTCATTCTGTGCACATTCCCAGCACCTAGAACAGTGGTAATAACTATTTATTGAATGAGTGAGTGAAGGAAGGCCACCTTTTCTTTCCTTTAAGGGATTGCAATAGAACCCTGATCTTGAAGATATTTTGATACCACCCTCCCCCAACTCTCTAGGCACAGCCTCTTGCTTCATTCACTTTTCCTGCCGAAAGGGGGCAAGTTTGAGCAGAAGGTAGTTTCTTTGGCCATGGCAATGGGAAAGCTTGTTAGGCCCACTGAAATGCCTTCTGAGGCCAAAGCTGCTGGTTTCCCAGGCAACAACAGTCCAGAAAAAAGAAAGAAAGAAAGAAAAGAAAGAAACGGTCAATTTCAAAGCAGGAAGGGATCTGGGAAGTTGGAAAAGCCCACAAACATGTCCATAGCAGGGGAATGTTGGGAGCCATGGTTAATGTAGCCATGATAAGCCCTGGGGTAAAAGCTAAAAGGTTTCTGTTCTAAGTATTCCTTGTCCACAGGTCCTGCCCACCCTTTCTGGGATGCCATTCTGTCACAGAACCATGAAAGCTTACTCAGATTTTGCCTCCTTTCTCCTTCCTAAATCAGGCCCCGACTGTCTTGATAGCTCCCATATGATACACCCTGATTAGCAAGGCAGCGAGTGGCAGGCAGAACAAAAGACCCATTAACCCGGGCGGCTGGGCAGGAAGGCAAACCCAGGGGCTGTGGAAGGGGAGAGAAAGAAGCAGAAAAACTCTAATTTTAGAAGATTGTTACCAGTTGTAGGATGTTAAAAGTGTTCTGCAAAGATGGGAACATCAGGGATGGAGGGACCAAGCTTCTCCACCCGACCCGATTATTAATGCATAGAGTTTTGGATCCCTGATGGTAAATACCTACTGTGTTGATCTTGGGGTTTCTCAACGCTGGGCGGGATTCAGATTGTTCCTGCGCAGGACAGGGCTTTGGCAGCAAGGGGGGGTGAGGGAGGGCAACAGGTCAAAGCCCGTGCCTGCCACCCCTGGGACCCAGAGGTCCCTTCAGAAAAAAGGCCAGCAGCCAACTCAGTGCAGGGTTAAGGAGGAGCGAGATGGCAGTCTGTGTCACACAGTCTCTTCGAGCTAAAGGGAAGTCCCTTTTGCCAAACACATTGTGCCATTTCTTTATGGACACGGCAGGCTTTAGTCTAGCCAGTCAGTATGAATGGTTCATAAAATACTCTGAAACACCCACCCTGAGAAGGTGGCCTGTCTCCCCCAAGTCCAGTTCTTTTCCCTTCTTTCCACTCTCAGCTCTTGCCCCAGCCCTCCTCCCTTCCCTCATCCCATTCCTCTCCAGAACTCGGGGACAGGAAATAAACTCCTGCCTCTTGGCATTTTATTAGGTAGTTCCCAAGAGCCAGTGAGCTGCAGCCCTGGCCGTGAAATGGCTCAGTCAACTTGATTAATGACTGAGGGTCAACAACCATCACCTCTCCCACTGACTCCCCAAAGTGCACACACAGCCCCGCTGGAAATGAAGAAGAGAGAAAAGGACACCAGACAGCCATGGGGGAACACAAGTATCAAGGACAGAGTCAGAAGAGCAAAACCAGCCTTCCCTGAGAGACCACATCCACCCCTGACAGGAAGGGCCTCAACCTGCATTCTTCATCTTCCTTTCAGACAATGAGCAGGCCAATGAAGAGGCAGAAGGGGGAAAGTTTTAATCCAGAACTTTCTGCACATCACTAGGAAAAAAAAAAAAGATAGGATCACAAAAGGACTCCTGTCCTTGAAGCACACTTATATCAAATATGCAGACTGGGATAGGAACTGCCCTCAGTTCTCTATTACCTCACCCCTAGCAGCACTTGGTAAGGAGAAATCAGCATCCATGGTTGCCCAGAAGCCCTCAGGTCCTGGGCGAGTACTGTAAAACATTTGTCCTGGTAGCTAACAATTGCCATCTGTAAACCAAGATGAACGAGAGCAAGCAACCTGTTAACTAGCCCAAAAAAGGCTGAGCTGAATACTGAGCCATATTTCCCACAGTGTATTCTAGAGAAATGGTCAATTTTGAAATGCCGCCCTGGAAATGTTAGTGTATTAAAGAGAGAATTCCTGCTTTAAAGAAACCTGTATAGGGGCGCCTGGGTGGCTCAGTGGGTTAAAGCCTCTGCCTTCAGCTCAGGTCATGATCCCAGGGTCCTGGGATCGAGCCCCGCATTGGGCTCTCTGCTCAGCAGGGAGCCTGCTTCCTCCCTCTCTCAGCCTGCCTCTCTGCCTACTTGTGATCTCTGTCTGTCAAATAAATAAATAAAATCTTAAAAAAAAAAGAGAGGATTGGGTGTGGGGAGGAGTCAAGATGGCAGAGAAGTAGCAGGCTGAGACAACATCAGGCAGCAGGAGATCAGCTAGATAGCTTATCAAACCATTCCAAACACCTACAAATCCAACAGATCAAAGAGAAGAAGAGCAACAATTCTAGAAACAGAAAATCGACCACTTTCTAAAAGGTAGGACCGGCAGAGAAGTGAATCCACCCTACGGGAAGATAGACCCCTGGGGGGAGGGGCCAGCTCCCAGCAAGTGGTGGAACAACGGAGCACAAAATCAGGACTTTTAAAAGTCTGCTCCACGGAAGGACATTGCTCCAGAGGCTAAACTGGGGTGAAGACCTCGCAGGGACAGTGTGGACTCAGGTCCCGTGGGGTCACAGAAGGATCAGGGGTGTCTGAGTGTCCCAGAGCTCACAGGTATTAGAGCGGGGAAGCCAGCTGCGGAGACAGAGCCCAGGAGTGAGCTTTCAACTCGGGGTTACCTAGAACCATATTCTGTGACACGGGCCGGTGCTCTATGCGTGGGGTCCCCCAAGATCCAGGGAGACTCCAACCTGGGAGAGCCCAGAGATCTGCAGGGTTCAGAGACTCCAGGTGGGACTCTGTGCCAGAGACAGAGATGCTTGGTCACAAGCTAGGTGACCTCAGAGCGTGGCCGGAGGTCAGTGAGACGGGAGTGATTACACGCGATTTTCTCCAGGCACGGCTGGAGGCTCAGGAGATGGGAGTGATTAAGCGCTTTTCTCTGAAGGCGTGCTGAAGACTGGGGCCCCGAGCTCTTGGTTCCTCCAAGCCAGAGATTAAGAGGCCGCCATTTTCATTCCCGTCCTCCGGAACTCTACGGAAAGCGTTCAGGTAACAAAAGCCCCCGAAAGCTAACCTGAGAGGATTACTTAGCCCGGCCCCTGGTAAGGGTGGTGCAATTCTGCCTGGGGCAGAGACACTTGAAAATCACTACAACAGGCCCCTCCCCCAGAAGATCAACAAGAAATCCAGCCAAGACCAAGTTCACTTAACAAGGAGAATAGCAGAATTCCAGAGGAGGAGAAAGCAAAGCATGGAATTCTTGGCTTTCTCCCCTTGAATCCTTAGTCTTGCAAAGTTAATTAATTTTTTTAATTTTTTTTCTCTTCTGTTAATTTTTTTAACTTTTACCCTTTCCTCTTTTAAGGTTTTTTAACTATTTCATCTCAATAACTTTCTTTAAAAAAATCTTTTTTGACCCTTTATTAGTATAGTCATATTTTATCCTTCACTGTATCTAACTTTATTCTTTCTATACACATAGGGTTTTTTTTTCTTCTAAAAAATTTGGGGTACAACTTCTTCTAATAGATCAAAATACACCCCAAATCTAGTACTGGGCTTGATCTAGTCTCCAGCCCAAGGAAGTTCTCTCCACATTCTTTTTTTTTAATTCTCCCTACCAACTTACCTTATCAACTCCTTTGTTAAAAAAAATTTTTTTTTTCATCTTTATAGTCATATTTCATCCCTTCATTGTGTTTACCCTTATATATGTTTTTCATTCGTTAAAATTTTGGGAGGTAGTTTCTTCTAAGAGACCAAAATACTCCCAAAATTAAGTGGGTGACCCTGTTCAAGTCACCAGTCTAATACATATATATTTTTTCTTTTTTTATATTTTTTCTTTATTTGTGTTCTCTTTTTTTTTTATTTTTTTTCCTTTTCTGGAGTTCTTTTTATCCTCTTTCTTCCCCCACTCCACAATTTGGGGTCTTTTCTGATTTGGTTAAAGCACATCTTCCTGGGGTCTTTGCCACCCTTTTAGTATTAGATTTGCTCCTTCATATATTCTTATCTGGACAAAATTACAAGGCGGAAAAACTCACCACAAAAAAAAAAAAAAAAGAACAGGAGGCAGTACCAAAGGCTAGGGTCCTAATCAATACAGACATTGGTAATATGTCATATCTGGAATTCAGGACGATGATTCTCAAGGTTCTAGCTGGGCTCGAAAAAGGCATGGGAGATATTAGAGAAATGCTGTCTGGAGAAATAAAAGCCCTTTCTGGAGAAATAAAACAACTAAAATCTAACCAAGTTGAAATTTTAAAAAGCTATTAATGAGGTGTAATAAAAAATGCAGGCTCTTACTGCTAGGATAAATGAGGCAGAAGAAAGAATTAGTGATATAGAAGACCAAATGACAGAGAATAAAGAAGCTGAGCAAAAGAGAGACAAACAACTACTGGACCACGGGAGAATTCGAGAGATAAGTGATACCATAAGATGAAACAACATTAGAATAATTGGGATTCCAGAAGAAGAAGAAAGAAAGAGAGGAGCAGAAGGTATATTGGAGAGAATTATTGTAGGGAATTTCCTTAATATAGCAAAGGGAACAAGCATCAAAATCCAGGAGGTGCAGAGAATCCCCCTCAATATCAATAGGAAGAGGTCCACACCCCGTCATCTAATAGTAAAATTTACAAGTCTTAGCGACAAAGAGAAAATCCTGAAAGCAGCACGGGACAAGAAGTCTGTAACATTCAATGGTAAAAATATTAGATGGGCAGCAGACTTATCCACAGAAACCTGGCAGGCCAGAAAGAACTGGCATGATATATTCAAAGCACTAAATGAGAAAAACATGCAGCCAAGAATACTTTATCCAGCTAGGTTATCATTGAAAATAGAAGGAGAGATAAAAAGCTTCCAGGACAAACAAAAACTGAAAGAATTTGTAAACACCAGACCAGCTCTACAGGAAATATTGAAGGGGGTCCTCTAAGCAAAGAGAGACCCTAAAAGTATTATCATAAAGGAACAGAGACAATATACAGTAACAGTCACCTTACAGGCAATACAATGGCACTAAATTCATATCTCTCAATAGTTACCCTGAATGTAAATGGGCTAAATGCCCCAATCAGAAGACACAGGGTTTCAGAATGGATAAAAAAACAAAACCCATCAATATGCTGCCTACAAGAAACTCATTTTAGACCCAAAGACACCTCCAGATTGAAAGTGAGGGGGTGGAAAACAATTTACCATGCTAATGGACATCAGAAGAAAGCTGGGGTGGCAATCCTTATATCAGATCAATTAGATTTTAAGCCAAAGACTATAATAAGAGATGAGGAAGGACACTATACCATACTCAAAGGGTCTGTCCAACAAGAAGATCTAACAATTTTAAATATCTATGCCCCTAACATGGGAGCAGCCAACTATATAACCAATTAATAAAAAAATCAAAGAAACACATTGACAATAATACAATAATAGTAGGGGACTTTAACATGCCCCTCACTGAAATGGACAGATCATCCAAGCAAAAGATCAACAAGGAAATAGAGGTCCTAAATGACACACTGGAGCAGATGGACATCACAGATATATTCAGAACATTCCATCCCAAAGCAACAGAATACACATTCTTCTCTAGTGCCCATGGAACATTCTCCAGAATAGATCACATCCTGGGTCATAAACCAGGTCTCAGCCAGTATCAAAAGATTGGGATCATTCCCTGCATATTTTCAGACCACATTGCTCTGAAGCTAGAACTCAATCACAAGAGGAAATTTGGAAAGAGACCAAATACATGGAGACTCAACAGCATCCTTCTAAAGAATGAATGGGTCAACCAGGAAATTAAAGAAGAATTGAAAAAAATCATGGAAACAAATGATAATGAAAATACAACAGTCCAAAATCTGTAAGACACAGCAAAGGCAGTCCTGAGAGGAAAATATATAGTGATACAAGCCTTTCTCAAGAAACAAGAAAGGTCTCAAATATACAACCTAACCCTACACCTAAAGGAGCTTGAGAAAGAACAACAAAGAAAGCCTAAACCCTACAGGAGAAGAGAAATAATAAAGATCAAAGCAGAAATCAATGAAATAGAAACTAAAAAAAAAACAATAGAACAAATCAACAAAACTAGGAGCTGGTTCTTTGAAAGAATTAATACGATTGATAAACCCCTGGCCAGACTTCTCAAAAAAAAAAAAAAAAAAAAAAGAGAGAGAGAGAGAGAGAAAGGACCCAAATAAATAAAATCATGAAAGAAAGAGGAGAGATCACAAACAAAACCAAAGAAATACAAACAATTATAAGAACATATTATGAGCAACTCTGTGCCAACAAATTTGACAATCTGGAGGAAATGGATGCTTTCCTAGAAACATATAAACTGCCAAAACTGAACCAGGAAGAAATAGAAAACCTGAATAGGCCCATAACCAGTAAGGAGATTGAAACAGTCATCCAAAATCTCCAAACAAACAAATGCCCAGGGCCAGATGGCTTCCCAGGGGAATTCTACCAAACATTTAAAGAAGAATTAATTCCTATTCTCCTGAAACTGTTCCAAAAAATAGAAATGGAAGGAAAACTTCCAAACTCATTTTACGAGGCCAGCATCACCTTGATCCCAAAACCAGACAAGGAATCCATCAAAAAAGAGAATTACAGACCAATATCCTTGATGAACACAGATGCGAAAATTCTCACCAAAATACTAGCCAATAGGATCCAACAGTACATTAAAAGGATTATTCACCACGACCAAGTGGGATTTATTCCAGGGCAGCAGGGTTGGTTCAACATCCGCAAATCAATCAATATGATACAATACATTAACAAAAGAAAGAACAAGAACCATATGATACTCTCAAAGATGCTGAAAAAGCATTTGACAAAGTGCAACATCCCTTCCTAATCAAAACTCTTCAAAGTGTAGGGATAGAAGGCACACACCTCAATATTATCAAAGCCATCTATGAAAAACCCACTGCAAGTATCATTCTCAATGGAGAAAAACTGAGAGCTTTTCTGTTAAGGTCAGGAACACAGCAGGGATGTCCGCTATCACCACTGCCATTCAACATAGTACTAGAAGTCCTAGATTCAGCAATCAGACAACAAAAATAAATTAAAGGCATCCAAATCGGCAAAGAAGAAGTCAAACTATCGCTCTTTGCAGATGATATGATACTATATGTGGAAAACCAAAAGGCTCCACTCCAAAACTGCTAGAGCTCATACAGGAATTCAGTAAAGTGTCAGGATATAAAATCAATGCACAGAAATCAGTTGCATTTCTTTACATCAACAGCAAGACAGAAGAAAGAGAAATTAAGGAGTCAATCCCATTTACAATTATACCCAAAACCATAAGATACCTAGGAATAAACCTAACCAAAGAGGCAAAGAATCTATACTCAGACAACTATAAAGTACTCATGAAAGAAATTGAGGAAGACACAAAGAAATGGAAAAATGTTCCATGCTCATGGATTGGAAGAATAAATATTGTGAAAATGTCTATGCTACCTAAAGCTATCTACACATTTAATACAATGCCTATCAAAATCCCATCCAATTTTTTCAAAGAAATGGAACAAATAATCCTAAAATGTATATGGAACCAGAAAAGACCTCGAACAGCCAAAGGAATATTGAAAAAGAAAGCCAAAGTTCGTGGCATCACAATTCCAGACTTCAAGCTCTACTACAAAGCTGTCATCATCAAGACAGTATGGTACTGGCACAAAAACAGACACAAAGATCAATGGAACAGAATAGAGAGCCCAGAAATAGACCCTCAACTCTATGGTCAACTAATCTTCGACAAAGCAGGAAAGAATATCCAATGGAAAAAAGACAGCCTCTTCAACAAATGGTGTTGGGAAAATTGGACAGCCACATGCAGAAAAATGAAATTGGGCCATTTCCTTACACCACACACGAAAATAGACTCAAAATGGATGAAGGACCTCAACGTGAGAAAGGAATCCATCAAAATCCTTGAGGAGAACACAGGCAGCAACCTCTTCGACCTCAGCCGCAGCAACTTCTTCCTAGGAACAACGCCAAAGGCAAGGGAAGCAAGGGAAAAAATGAACTATTGGGACTTCATCAAGATCAAAAGCTTTTGCACAGCAAAGGAAACAGTCAACAAAACCAAAAGACAACTGACAGAATGGGAGAAGATATTTGCAAACAACATATCAGATAAAGGGCTAGTATCCAAAATCTACAAAGAGCTTAGCAAACTCAACACCCAAAGAACACACAATCCAATCAAGAGATGGGCAGAGGACATGAACAGACATTTCTGCAAAGAAGACATCCAGATGGCCAAGAGACACATGAAAAAGTGCTCCACATCACTGGGCATCAGGGAAATACAAATCAAAACCACAATGGGATACCACCTCACACCAGTGAGAATGGCTAAAATGAACAAGTCAGGAAATGACAGATGCTGGCGAGGATGTGGAGAAAGGGGAACCCTCCTACACTGTTGGTGGGAATGCAAGCTGGTGCAGCCACTCTGGAAAACAGCATGGAGATTCCTCAAAAAATGAAAATAGAGCTACCTTATGACCCAGCAACTGCACTACTGGGTATTTGCCCTAAAGATACAAACGTAGTGATTCGAAGGGTCACATGTACCGGAATGTTTATAGCAGCAATGTCCACAATAGCCAAGTTATGGAAAGAACCTAGATGTCCATCAACAGATGAATGGATAAAGAAGAGGTGGTATATATATACAATGGAATACTATGCAGCCATCAAAAGAAAGGAAATCTTGCCATTTGCGACGACATGGATGGAACTAGAGGGTATTATGCTTAGCAAAATAAGTCAATGGGAGAAAGACAACTATCACATGATCTCCCTGATGAGGAAGTGGAGATGCAATGGGGGTGGGGATTAAGGGAGTAGGAAAAGAAAAAATGAAACAAGATGGGATCGGGAGAGAGACAAACCAAAAGAGACTCTTAATGTCATAAAACAAACTGAGGGGGGTGGGGGTGAGGGGTTTGGGAGAGGGTGGTGTGGTTACATTATATGTTTAAATAAAAATAAAATTTAAAAAAAAAGAAAGAAACCTGTTTAATTTAGCCTAACTCAACATTTTTTACACTTTCAATCCAGGGTATCTCCCTCCTCCCATCTTGCCCACCCCACCTCCACACACACACACCTTTTTTTTTAATCTCTCTCTCTCCTTTCAGCTCTCCTTTTACACAAAATATGTGAACATACTTTAGAATTTTTGTTATCCCACAGAAGAACACACTCTGAGATGTGCTGGTGTAGAGAGGGACATTAGGGTCCCAGAAGTTCATTACGCCACCCACAAGTTCTGAAACTTGGGCAACTCTTGTAATTCCTCTGGGTCTCAGTTTCCTAATCTCTTCAATGGTGGTGGTTAAAGAATATGATTCTGGACAAAAATGAAGCCTGCAGTCCTCCCAGTTCAAAATCTGGGGGATCCCCTCAGCCTGTTCGGCCTCCCCAGCAGGGCCCGTCAGAGAAGCCAGAGGGACGGCCCTATCCAGACAGCTTCAGTGGGAGGCTTGGACCCATCCCAGCTAGAGGCAGAGAAAGAAAGACCAAAGAACACAGGATTCTCTGGTAAATGAAAACACCAAGGGCCTCAGCAGGCACTATTTTGCGCCTGGCCATTGCCAAGGTAAAGTCATTCTCTTGTTGAACTAAACTTACTGAATAAGCCTCTTATTTGTTAAAATGAACTTAAAAAAAAAAAATGCATCACTCTCCATGATGAAATCAACAAAACATCTAACTCTCTTATTGAATACCCTCCCTCTCCCCTACTTCCCAATGCTGAACCAACCCACAAATGCACCCCACAGGGGAGATGTCACCCGCCTTTACATGGAGCTCAGAAAGAGCCTGTCCTTTCAAATCCCATGAGTCTCTGAAGCTTTTCATTTGGGTTTGTCAATAATTATTAACCTTCCCTTTCCTTTCCTTCTTTTTTTTGTATTTTTCCTCCACTTCCCAGCCCTGGCTCTGCTGCAGGCCCACAGTCTGGCTAAATGTCTGGGTCATCACCAGCAAGTACTCTGTGCTCTTTTGAAAAACACACACACATGTTCTGCCTCTTATTTCCTGAGTGTTCCCAACACCTGGAGTGATCAGAGTCCAAAAGAGTCAGGCCAGGAAATTGAGTTCTTCTCAACTCCTGGCTGGGTCATTTAGATACTAGGGGATGCATGTGCTTTGCATCTCACCCTCTGCAGGAGAGACCAGGGCCCTGCCAAGGCATTCCCGAGACCCTAGAGCAGGCAGAGAAGGAGGAAGAGATGAGCCTCACAGAGTGATCAGATGGGGAGCCGGACAACTTGTGATTTCACCCTTGTATCCCACCAAGCAAAAGAAAACTAAAAATCACTCTGCCTCCTACATACACACACACAAAAGGAAATTTTTTTAAAAAGAGGGAGGAAAAAAAAAAAACCTGGAAGCATTTTTGAAGGCAAAAGTCTGTTTATTGCTGCCAGAGTACTGATTTTTTTTTTTTCTGCCTCTGGCAACTATATGAGAATTGGAGACTTGAGTGGAGAAGAAATCCATTCACTTGTCATCACATAAAACCTCTGTGTTCCACAGAGGAAATGGCAAAATCTCACCCTTAACTGGATTTGTGAATTCTTACTGAGGGCTGCAGGGGGCGTGAGACAGGGGGTGCAGGATAGAGAAGGTCAAGCTTTCCTAAGTCCCAGGACACTCGGTGACCTCACTCTGCCATGTGAGGGAACGACGTGTCCTCCGAGGCCTCATGTCAGCAGAGACAAAGGCGGAGGGGAAAGAGTCAGGACGGGACAACCACAGGGCCCCCACCCAGGCCAAGATGGACCAGTTCCATCCCGCATCACCCAGAGGGTTCCACTGAAACTTATTCTAAACAACTAGAGCACCAGAGATTTTTTTTTTCCTTCCCCCTGGAGTATATCCCATAGCCTCTTTTAATAATGACTGGAACAATTTTGCTTGTTAGTAAAGCTTAGCACATTCAACATTCAGACATAGTGCTAAGCACTGGACTCATTCCCTCCTCCTCACTTTCCCTGTGAGCAAGTTCTGTACTACCCCTTACTACCTGTCCTATTGGATTCATCTCCAGCCACGGAGTCAGTGAAAACAGCAGAGGGAGAGACTACAGGTCATCCAGCCCAACCCCCGCCCCCCCTTCTTATCAGGTCAGATGTCCAGACCACTCTTGATGGGACTTTTCCACTTCTTCCTGGAGCAAATTCTCTTTGTTGCAGTCTATTGTCCTTTCTGTTATTAAAGTCCAAGTGTGGCAGCTGCAATATCCCTAAGAAGCCTTGTATCCAATTCCCTGGAATTTCAAAGTGCTGAGGTCAAGATCCAGAAAACTGGAGACTAGAGGAAATTAGGTTGCTAGGATGCCGGGATTGTTTATTATGCTCTCAGCCTTAATTAGGTGTAAGGAACATCTTGTCGGTGTCCTGCCACATATGCTAAGGCTGTCGGGGCAATTTCACCGAGTCTGACAGCTTAAATCAGAAACAAGAGAGTCGACATGTCAATGACGGGGCTGGACATGATGGATATATTAAGAGGAGTCTGGAAAATTCTGGACTTCATTATATCGACTCCAGTTCTCCAATGTTTCTGTCAAAAGAATCGCAGCCTCATTGGAAAAGCACCTCTGGGATCCGATTACATCCAATTATAGGGCCTCCCACAGCCACCTGGACACAGGAGGATTTCTGCAAACAGATTCATCGGTGGGGCGATGAGGGAAGATGAGAGCAGGGAAATTGCTGATTTCGCTATAATTTCTACAAATAGATCTATTGAGACTTAAGAGGTGCAATAACTTGACATTTTGGGTAAGCTAGAAACCGCTTAAGAATTGGTTTGCAGGTTGTTTCTTTTTCCATCTTGGCCCCAGGCTGTTTTTGAAATGAAAAGAATGGGATCATGTCCTAAAAACTGAGGTGGAAGCAAAGGCAATAAGAAAACTTTAAAGATGACAAGGAGAAAAGTGATAATCTTCTGAAAGTGTTGGAGGCCCACTTGACTGAGGACGGCTTGTCTCTCAGAGGGGGAAAATGAGGCGAGGGAGAAGGAACACTTGCTACGGAGACGCACATTAGCAGCTTGTGGGGAAAGGCAGGGTGCTCTCACCCCATCCCCAAGGGGCAGCTCCCTGGAGGCAGCCAGGACCAAGACCCCAGCTACTAACACATCACCACGGGCTTGTCATTTTAAGTAGAGGAGAAGCTTTTCTCCCTCAGCCAAGGAGAGAGGAGGCGCAGCAAACAGGGGCCCACTTGCTCCTGCCAACCTGGTCCCACATTCCTGGCCAATGAAGTATGTAAATAACAAGGCTGAGCTCTAGCTCACAACCTATGTGTGCCATGTACCAGCTCCGATCTAAAAATACGGCCCAGAGAGCACTGTTAGAAGAAGAATACCTCCCCCCGCCCCGCCCCTTTCAAGAGGAAGAGTTGTCAGTCAATGGTATGTGCTTACATTGCTCAACTACAAGATTTTATTTATTTTTTTTTTAAGATTTGATTTATTGGACAGAGAGTTATGAGAGCACAAGTAGGCAGAGCAGCAGGCAGAGGGAGAGGGAGAGGCAGGATCCCTACTGAGCAAGGAGCCCAATGGGGGGCTCAATCCCAGGACCCGATCCCAGGACCTGGGGATCATGACCTGAGCCAAAGGCAGACTCAATTGACTGAGCCATCCAGGTGCCCCAACTACAAGATTTTAAACCGCAGGCCTGCTGTATAGACTCATGTCTACACAGTACGAGTGGGAGATTCACAGGGAGGGAGAATCTCTGTGGATTTCGACAGATGAGAACTTCTAGCTCCGCAGTGAGCCCTCTCTCTGGCCATTTGGGCTGATGGTCCGTATGCATTTTGGGGTGATCTGTGGCAAAATCCCTGTGGGCTGAGGGTGTAGGTGTCGCTTCTGAAGTTTATAGCTGTTGCCTGAGTTCTGAAGCCACAGATGAACGTTAGTGAAATGGCTGGGAAAAACAGTGGGGAGGGAAATGTACTCATAGTTTACTTATTCAGGAAACAGTCATGTCTTTAGGTTTGTTTGTTTTGCTTTGTTTTGTTTTATGAAAAAGAGCCCCCTACATTCAGTTGAAAAGCAACGGGTCATTTTTCTTTTTGTTTTTTCTCTGTGTGTTAATGCTAATTGTTTTTCCTTCTGTCTTGTACTGAATTGGATTGAAAACCTCTTTCTCAAATCAATTTGGAGGCAATGAATCGTCAGCCCTGGTGACTAAACTGCTCTTTTATCAACCCAGCAGGTGTGTAACAGTCGCCCGCTAAATGGCATTCCCTCCTGCGCCTCGTATAATCCCAAAGAAAGAAATCAGAAATATATGAGAACTCAGAGGATCTCATTCCTAATCCCCTGTTTGTAGTTTTCCCCTTAAAGAAAACATGAAGGTCTCCTGACCACTAAGACTCTATGAATGTGGTAGACCAAGATTATGTCTATTAAAATCCCTCAATACTTCCCTGGTATGTCCTCCAACACTGGGGCAAAATGTAATAATTTCACAAAGACAACACTACTCTTCTGTTGTCTAACTCAAGAACTATCCATTGAGCTCATAATCTATGTCATGGCCCATGCTAGATTCTGGGGACAGTGTAAGTTGACATAAGAGCTGACATGGATGGGTGTCTACTTTGTCCTCAGTACTGTTCTAACTGACTTATGACCCTCTTGATCCTTCAATCAAGAGCCAAGTGCTATTACAATCACCATAGATGAGGCATAGAAAAATGAAGTTACTCGCTCAAGGTCATACAACTTTTGGTGTAGGAAAGCGTTCAAACCCAGGCAGGGTGGCTCTGGAGTGCGTGCTCCTGGCCACGAGGCCATCCCACAGTGCTGCCCTCAAGGGAATCACAATATGTTCGTTGGATGTTATCTAATCATTAACTGATCATATATCTAAATATAAATGAATCATACTATAAAATACCAAGGCATGAAAGCTCCTCAGACATTTGTTGAAGCCACATCTCAAATCAGGTCTGTGCTGGTTAATATATGAAATGCTCAGCCCCTTCCTCCTCTGTCACCTCCCTCTTAGGAAAGTGGCCATCAGCTCTTCCATAGTTTCGATTATGTGGATTTCTACTCTGGTCACAAACAACAAGACCAGAAAGGACACCTGTATTTGTTTTCTAGGGCTGCCATAATGAGCTACCACACGTTGCATGGCTTAGAACAGGAGAAATTAATCGTCCTACAGTCATGAAGTCTAGAAATCTAAAATCAAAGTGTTGGCAGGGCCGTGCTCCCCCTGAAAGCTGTGGAGGAAGGATCTTTTCTCAGCTCTTTCAGCTACTGGTAGGCCCAGGTGTTCCTTGGCTGTGGGAACATAATTTTAACCCCCGCCTCCATCCCACATGGCCCTTTCCCTGTGGCTCTTCCCACTGTCTTCCCTCTGTGTGTGCATGTGTATGTGTCCAGATTTCTTCAAATGACACTGAGTCCCACCTATCCAGCTCATTTTAATTTGATTACCCATGCAAAGATCCTATTTCCAAGGAAGGTCACAGGCTGAAGTCCTGGGGGTTAAGACGTTAACATATCCTTTTTGGCAGAATACAACTCAACCCAGAGCAGCAGCTTAGCTGATGTGAGCCAGGAAGAGGTGATCAGATTCAAGAATTCTGCCCAACAAGAGTGTGCCATTCTGGATGGTAACTAGTCGATATAATTAGATTCTCTCTACCAAGTTTGGGATTTTCACTGAACAAAGGGTAATATACCAGCCAATGACTGTGGTTGAGTCACTGCAGTAGGGACTGTGACCCCTGCTTTTGAGGCCTCAGAATACAGATCTATGGACCCTATGTTTCTGGAGTCTGAAAGGGAGTGTCAAGTGCTAGTTCTCCACTGACCCAGGTGGCTGCTGAGGCCCCACCCTGGGATTTCTTGCTTATTCCTACCTAATGTATCAATTAAACCAGCTAGCCAACTATTTTTTTTTCTTTTTATACAAGTTAATCAGATCCCTACCTAACCAATTCTGGCTTCTCATTTTATGAAAATCATATTTAAAATTCATATGCTATGAAAAATCATCCCAAGTTCATCTTCTCTAGCTTTGGCCTCTAACCATGCCAGCATCTCCTTATCACAAATGTAAATATATTTTTAATATATGTGTGCATAATGTATATGATTATAATACACACATATTTATATCTTTATCTATCTGTACACCCACATATGCATACATACATACCTCCTACCTCATTCTAAGCAGGATTTGTGGTGATTGCATTTATGAACATAGGTCCTTGCAAGTAAATTACAAATTTCTGGTATGTTGCTTTGGTATCATAAATAATAATAGCTTTTATTCAGTGTTTAACATGTAGCAGACACTTTACTATGGATTTTTGATACATTATCTAATTTAGTCTTTGCAACAATCTGGACAGGAAGGAATTGTTGCACCCCTTTTACAGGTGAGTAAACTAAGGCTCAGAGAGTTCAATGAACTTTCCCTATATATCATAGCTAGTATGTGGAAAATCTGAGATTGAAACCTATAGGAACTACTGTAGAACTAATCACTTTACACTCCCTGGTCTCATAGAAATCTAGAGCTAAAGGGGACACTTGGGATTACTGGATCCAGCAGCTTCATTTTATTTATGGGAACACTGAGTCACCTCGGGTGAACCAGAGGGTTCAATAGCTCAGTTGTTGGCAAAGCTGGAAATGGAATTCCAGTCACCCACTTTCAAAGCTAATGCTTTTCTACTTCAATTCCAGCCCCTCTGAGCTGTGTCAAGATGAAATTTCTTCAAGTGTTTCCCAGGTGGATGACTTCCCTCCTCTGTTTCCTGCATTGAAACAGGGTTTTCCTATTTTTAGATTATGTTGGTCATTTCGATTAAAATCAGAGGAGGTGGGGAGCCAGACACCTGTGCAAGGGTCGCCATCTCTGCAGAAAATGTGACCAAGATATTTAGAAGAATTGAAACAAAAATCACTACAGTTCATAAAGGGTTCACCAGGAGCTCACCTGCAAACCTAATTAATCAGAGCATGCATGCCCCAAGCATTCAAGTTAATCGAGGGTTTCCTGGGCTTTCTTTGTATTGCCATCTCCCAGCTCAGACGCAGCATTCAGCTTCAAGTGGGTGCTCAGTTGATAGTTTTGACTGACAAAAGCAATTAAAAGCATAATATACGCTTCTTGCAAACCTTGTTATTATTGGCAAGGTGTTTCACATATGTAAGGCAGTTTTAACAATCCTTTTGATTAGTCATTCATGTAACTATTTGAATAAACATTTCAAATCAAGTCAAAATAATCACAGAGGATAATAGCACTTATGGCGTTGCTTAGAGAAATTGTGATCACAGTGTGTGCTCTCTCTTTCTCCTTTCCCTTTTTTTTTTTTTTTTTTTTTTGGAACTGAGTAAATAAACGTAACCCCTTTGACTGCATTTTTGGTTTCAAAATGCAAAATAACTTGATGTTTTTCCTCTTGGTAATGAAGCCTTCTAGTTGGCTCTAATAGGAAGGTTGAATGCCACTCCTTTAACTTCTGTGGCTTCACTAAGAGAAGGTCAAATTTCTCCAACAACAGAGATGAAAAGCAACAATTTTCAAGGATCCCTTGATCCTTGTAAAGGAATAAAGGATCCCTTTGGCCAACACCAAATCCATGGAATGTAGAAGAAAGCTGAGTGGGCATATAGATGCTTGGGCACTGCCTACCACATGGCCACCTAGCCTGTCATCCCAGTCACTCCTAGTGTCTCCCAAATATTTTTGTCAGTAATTATCATGAATGATCTCATACTTTGTCATCCCTGGGGCATTGGATACAACTAATCCCTCCTCTCTTGCCTTCCTTGACACCAGCCCTCCCAGGACTTCCTCCTCCCTGACTCCTGTCTATATTCAACCTGCATGTCTTCCTGGGCATGCCCGGATGCACTGATGAACCTCAAGCCTGCCCTCAGGTCCCATTTTCATATTCCAGTCTCACCTTGGAAGCCAGCAGCTGCTAAATACCCACAAACACGACACCCCTCCAGGCCCTCTGCCATGTCTGAGACCCTCCCTCCTGCCTGCTTGCCAAACCCATCTGGGGAGGTGTGGGCTTCCCCAGACAGGCCACTTTTCACACAACCTCCACAGAGGTTCTTCTCTGCTGGGAATCGGAGGCCTCAGTCCACTTCTGAAAATGTCTTCAGCGTCTTCACCTCAAGAAGAGAATTCTAAATCCTCAGAACATCATACAGTCCTTCACAACCTAGCCGGTATTTGCCTCCCCAGCACCATCCCCTCACAACGCCCCCACCTCCACCAATGTTCCTACCATGAGTGTCTGCCTACAGCTTCAGACCACATCTGGCCTTTCTGGTCTCCTTGACCGTTCGTGTGATCCTCAGCATCTTTGATTCCTGCCTCCCTTCCTTCCCACACCACCTTGCTAACCTCTGCTGGCCCTTGTAAGGTGTCCTTCAAGCATCACCCTCCAGGGCATCTTCCCTGACCAACCTCCTCTCCAATCCAAGCTCCCTGGTCTTTAACCCTTGCACTTCTTGTGCATGTTTCTGCTTGGTCTTCTGTGCTCCTTATCAGAACACAGAGCTAGCTCATATTTTACTTATATCTGTACCAACACAAACACACAGTCCTACCATAGGACACAGTATATGTCATGTACCTTATAAATATTTGAGGAATAAATGATGTGCACAGTCACACTGTAAGTTGTGAACCAGTCATTCAAATCCAAATAATTCCAAACTGACGATTTTTTATTACAGCATATATCACCAGACAAAAACAGAGATATAATATGTGCCAGCAGACTGACCTCAGTAGAAATTTTATATGTATATATCATAATGGGAGACTTGGGAACTTCTACCATTAACAATTTTAGTGATATTTTCCATGGCTTAATTATAGGAAGCCAATTTCACAAATGACAAGCTCTCTCCAAATATTCAAATTATTTCCCTCTATGTGCCACTGGGTAGTACCAACATGGTACAAAATTCCCTTTCAAGGACCAGCTGCTTTCTTCTTTCCAGTGGGTTGATGGGACTTGCTGAGTTACGTGCGGATATGGACCCAGAAGCTAAGGACTCTAAGACTTCCTTCCACCACTACCCCACTTGCTCAGTTTTATTTCCATCCCTGATACTTGTGTTGAAAGACCAAAGAACTCCAGCGTTGGCAGGATGCTGAAGAAATGATCCAGTGTAGGACCCTGTTTCTAGGCAACATCAAACATTTCCATCATTCAGGCTGGGGAAGTTCATAAGATGCCACAGACTGGAGACTCTGCAGCTTGGTTTGAAAGAACTTTTTAGTGTTTTATGCAATGGCTAAAAAGGAGCATAAACTCTACTTAGTGGTCAGGAAACTTCCATAAAGAACGTGTCCTGTCTCCAGAAGGCATCTTTAGGAGGCGGTAGTGGGTGGCATGACCACTTTTTTGTGCTTGACACCAGCCATCTCTGCTTCCCTGTTGATTAACTCCTAGGCTAGAGATGGAAAAATGTAGTTTCTTAACCTAGGCTAGTTTTCTTGGCAGTATACTCTGAATTTTTAGGGTAATAGGAAACAAAAACACAAATACTGGATGCTTTGACCCATCCATGGAATTAAGGAGACATTATTTATTTCTGTGCTTAAATGCTAGTCAAGAATAGTATTATTATTGAAAAATTGCAGACCCTATAATACTTTCCTTTCTAATGAATGACTTTTTCTTACCTGCTTATAGGTAGATGTGTCTTACCTAGACTCAACTCCTATCTTCCTTAAGAAAGGAAAATACATCTTGGAGTGACCAACCAGCTAAATGTTCTCCTATTTCACATTTTAACCAGCATCAACAACAAAAATAATAATTATTGCAAGTGTCTCTATAGCCTTGATCCTCTCCCTTTCTACCTCCCTGCCCACCCTGCCCTACCAACAAGCCAGGAGAGTATCATATTAAAGAAAAATGAGAAAGATGTCTAAAAAATCCTTCATTTGAACCTAGAAATAAAGATAGGATTTGAGCTTGGAATTAGAATCAAACGTAAAGAAATTATTTGGTGCCAATAACATGTCAGGTCTTTCAATAAGAATTTTGTTTACATTTTCTCATTTAATCTTCAAAATAATCCTACAGGGTATGTGCTACTCTCTGTATTTACAGATAAGGAAATGAATCCTAATAAGGGGGGAAACAGATTTTAACCCAGCTTTGACTTCCAAAGTCCAAAACGTTCCTCCGCCATGCTACCTCCAAAAATAAAAGTAATTTTTAAATGGCAATCACCAATTTCCTTAATTTGGTGAAAAGCCCTAAAATACAAATGCATAAGATTGGGGATTTACCAATGGGACTCAGCCAAGATCGAATAGGGAAATGTCCAGAGCTATCCTTGTTCTGCAAGGAAGTGCTGACTGTATTTTGAGTTACTTCTTTATAAATGGAAGCTACTTCTTTATAAACACCTGCCCTGATGTTCCTGGTCTTTCAGCCTACCCACCCCTGGCCGGGTGTCCGGGAAGGCATCCTCTGAGAGCGGGAACAAAGGACGGAGGACCAACTTACAAGCAAGTTGCTCTTAACTTGTTAACAGCTTTTTCTAAGCAACTGTGGTGGCCAACCAAAGCCATTTAACAGCAGCTTCATAGGACTCGAAATTGTAAGGGCTACCCATTAACATTTGCACTAAAATATGCTGAGGAAAAAGACAAAACAATACTGTCTTTGCATGATGTGTGGGTAGGCTAGACAGTTAACCCGAGGCTTTGCCACGCTGCCTCCAGACAGCAGAGGGCGCTAAACGGCATAAAGATTTGCCAAAGGAAGAAGGAAATAGTATTTAGGGTTTGTACTCAGTAGTCCTGATGTTGGCAACTACGGTTCAAGTTACATTCACTGCCCTTAAAAATAAGTAATATCAGAGTTTAATTCTCAACATCCTCTGCACAACAAAGAACTCTTGAAATATGAGACCAAAAATGCTTTAGGGTTTGACATAATTAAATATGCAGCCATTTGTTCTAAGTAATACATTTTATTCCCTATAGTAAGAGCCACTGTAAAAGAAGAGAAATACGAAAGGCATTTTCATTGCCGGATGATTTACACAGCCCCCCACTGTCAGTCCAATCCAGAAATTCTATCGTGGATCTGTTTTCCAAATGAAGCGCCTGGGCTGGAATTTGGAAGGTAGGAACACTTGATAAGAAAGAAAATGTGAAAGAAAATTGCATCATAGTTTTGTAAGCTGTTCTATTAAATTTCCCAGGGGGAAAAAAATTGCCCTGTGGCTGGCTGTGATTCAGTTCAGCTATTTCCTGATATGCTTCTGGCTTTAGTTTATGTAATAACACTCCATTTCCATAGCATGCCTTTTGTTTAAAGACCTCAGAGCACTTTCAAAGGCATCATCTCCTACATCCTCCCAACATTCTCCAAGAAGTGGGTATGAGGCAGGAGGTGGGCTCATCTGTCTTTCCTGGATGAGCCACCCACGGCCACACCCGACCCTGTGCAGGGCTCCAGCCACTGGTCTGTACAGCCTTCCATTCAACAGAGCGGTCTGCTCAGCTTCATTTTTATACCTATGCTTTTTCCCAGGTCAACCTAAGGTATTAAACTCCCAGGGATCCTCATACTTCCCAGGGAAGAACATCCATGAAAATCAGATACACAAGAGAGTAAGTTTCCATTCATTCAGAAAGATATATTGAGCACCTAGTGTATGCCAAACACTATTTTAGGCACCAGGCAGGGACAAGAGAAACAAACAAAAAGTCCCTGCTCTTTTGGAGCTAACATTCTCATGGAGAGGCGGACTACGTACACAGAAAGTAAGAGAATTGAGTGGTATGCCAGCAGGTGATGACTGCTATGGAAGAATGAAGTAAGGAGAACAGAGAGGAAGGTGGTTTTGGTGGAAGGTCAGAGGGGAGGATCTCTGGCTTCAGTCAGAAGGTGACATCTGAGCAGAGACTTAAAGCAGTGAGCTAGGAGGTGACCTGGGGCAGAACCTTCCAGGCAGGAGGAATACTCCTGCAAGGGTAATGGAATGAGACTTGCCTGTCACATCTGAGGAGAAAGGAGGGGGCCAGTGTGGCTGGAGGGGAATGAGCAAGCGGGAAGAGAAGTGGGGCACGAGGTCACAAGGTCAGAGAGGCACCAAAGGGAGGGCAAGGCAGGCCACAGGAGGACTTCAGTTTCTAGGCCAGGGAAATGAAAACCCAGGAGGGCTTGAGCATATAGCCTAGAAAAATGTGTGGGCTTTATTTTTGATGCTTGTTCTTTCAAAAAAGATGGTTTTGTTTTGATTTTCAAAATATAAAAGTATAGTGAAATATTGAATACACATTTTTCTTCTCAAATTATGCACGTGAACTAGTTTCCCTGGGGCTGCCTTACCAAAGTACCACAAACTGGTTTGCTTAAAAACAGAACTGTTTTTTTACAGTAGAAATTTATTGTCTCACAATTCCTGAGGCTAAAAAGTCCAAAATGAAGGTGTCAGCAGGACCATGATCCTTCCAAACCCTCAGAGGAGTCCTTCCTTGGCTCTCCCTAGCTTCTGGTGGTTTGCTGCTACCCCTTGGTGTTCCTTGGCTTGGAGTTGGAGCCCCCTCCCCCAGTCTCTGCCTCTGTCATCCCTGGCACTCTCCTTGGGTGGCTCTCTCCTCTTGTGGAAGGACACTGGTCATACTCGGTTAGGGTCCCACCCCACTTCACTATGACCTCATCTTAATGTGACTAATTATATTTGCACGAACCTTATTTCTAAATAAGGTCACATTTTGAGGTATTGGAGGTTAGGACTTCAACATATCTTTTGGGAGGGGGACATGATTCACCCTAGAACATTATCCATGCCTCCCAACAATTCTGATTCTGACCTCTCGGTTGCCCACCAGTGTACTGAGGATCAGTTCCTGGTCTGGTCAATGAAAGAATAATTAGTAAGCATCCAGAGTAGAAAACCAGTGTGGAGAATTGTAGCCAAGGATTAGGGATGGTACTCAGCACCTGGTTTCAAGAAGCCTACCCTTCATTTACAAGACTCAGCCAGGTGTGGAATGTTGCAGAAGTCCTGCAGTGTTTCTCTTCTGGATGGGTACCTTGTAGATTATGTGTGTGTGTGTGTGTGTGTGTGTGTGTGTGTGTGTGTGTTAATGTTTGTGTATGTGACTGTGTAAGGATGTATACTGTGTGGTTCAATGGGTGTTACCATGTGCATCTATGGTAAGTCAGTGTGTGAGTATATGTGATCACGTACCTGCAGTTGAACGCATTACGGTGGGCATGGATTTATGCATATATGTGTATATCTGTCCACCTTTCTGAGTATGTTTACAGTAATGCCACAAAATCTCTATTGAAATCCTAGATGCTGTATTAAGCAAACTAAAATAAGAACAGGTATGGGCTATCTGGGCCTGTCAGCCCCTAAAGACAGCTTCAACTTTCCAGAACCCTTTGGTAGTTACATTGTCTTCTCACAAAGGAGAGAGCAGCCCTCTTACCTTGTCCCCTTCTCTGAATCTGGAGGGGGAACAGCAGGACCTCTCTAGAAGCCTGGTCCTTCTAAATGCACAGCCCTCATGATCATGTGAAACAATATGGTGGCAGGAAATATAGCCCAAGAAGATGTTTCCAACTTATCAAAAGAATCCAGAAACTTCCCCATCAAGCCTAGCTAATAGGAAAGGGAAAGAGAAGAATGACTGACCTAGGTTAATCAAAGCTCTCATGAAACAAAGAGATGACCTAGGAGGAAGGACTTGAGCAAGGGAAAAGCACTCTACAAAAGTGGGTTATTTTTTAAAGTTGGACACCAACTCCTTAGTGAGGTAGCCTAGAAAGGAATATAACAGGGAGTGCTCCAAGACTGATGTGAGAAAAAGGATGACATTCTTGAGCTTTTCATTACAGCACTGACTGGAGTGCAGGAGCCTGGTGGCCTGCATGGCCTGTGCCAGCCCCCTTAACCTCATGATTGGGATCATGGAGAGTTCTTCCTATTAGCTTTTAGTTTATAGAGCAGGACCCAGAGGGCACTCTAAGGCCTGCAGAGCAAATAAGGCATTTATGGGCATGGTGGAGAGTCAACTGCAGAAGGACATTCACCAATGCTTAGGGTAAACTACCCATTAGGCATTGTTCACAAAACTCATCCAATCTGCACCACAACTTATGAGGTCAAATGATTGGTATTCCCCTTTACAGATGAAGAAACCAATACTCAGAAAAATTAAGTAACTAGCTCAAGGTCAACAAATCAGTAACAAAACGAAACCATTAACCATTTCCAGCCTCCAGAGGTCGGCTTTACTGCAAGTTGTCTTCATCACCTTGAATACTGAACCAGGTTACCATTCTTCATTCCCAGTAGCTAGAGAGCGCTAAGTCTTTGCTTTAAAAAATATTCAGCTATAGATGGTTGCTGTGCCTTTGTGTTAGCCTGAGTTGGAAACAACCCAAAGCTACCCAACCCCAAACACACCCCAATATCAGAGTTGGAGAACTTAGAGATGAGGTATGCCCTCTGAGGCAAAGCTGAGAGGATCAGCAGCTGGTTCTGGGCAATTCGACAAGTATGCTTTGCCTTACTATCAGTATAGTGAAAATCCAACAAATCAGTTGACCTTCCTGGCCTAATTTTCCTTACATGAGAACTGAGGAGTTTGGGATAGACTGCGTCCTGACTAACCTCTAGGATTCTATTGTGTACTACGAAGATATGTCATTAAAAAAAAAAAAAAAAAAAAAACAACTCAAGGATATCCTGGTGAGGACCCAGGATTCTTACAGAGCTCTGTAAACAAAAAAGATTAGACAGTTGTCAGACATTATGATAATTTTATGGTTATTATAAAGGTAGCCAGGAAGTGCTTACCAATTTAACAAGAGCAGCCTGGTTAGGCAAATCTTACAGGAATCTTTGATAATAAAGAATTCTATTTCCCGAGGGGAGTAAAGGAACAACCCAGCAATGCTAACTCCCATGGCCTGACTCAGGGCATCCCAACACTGCAGCATTAGTAGAAGACACGCAGACCCTCCCACTGGCTGAATGGAGCTGCGTGTCCCTCCCTTTCTCCTTCCTTCCGATCTCACGATCGCTCCCCTCCCCCCAGCCCCTGTCAGTCCAGTCTAGACTCTTGAGCCTATGATCTCAGAGTATGGAGACGGGACCCCAAGTGAGGATTCCAGCCTGGCCAGGAAGATGATAACAATGGCTCTTCTACTTCTTCTTCCCAAAATGCCATTCCCTCGGATATGATGAACTCTATTGGGGGGGGGGGGGGAATAAAAGAGGAAGCCTCCTCAAAAAAAAAAAGAGGGAGATTTATGAGATTGGCGCCTGCAGAGGCTCTCCTCCTCTTTCCGTGCAACCATCAATATTCCCTGGGCCGTGCCCTGGAATGTCCAGAGCTGAACTCCGCAGTCTGAAGAGCTCCTGTCATGGCTCTGCCTGGCCCAGACCCCCTCTCTCCCACCCCTGCCTGGCCTCCCAGACCCCTTTTCTCCTAGCTGTTGTTGACAAGGAGCTACCCCTCTCTGTAAATTAAGCCCTCAGCAGTCTCCTACTCTTAGAGGCCATGTGTTGAGCCCCGTGAGCCGACTTGTGGCATTTATTAGCGCGAGAGGGAAAGTGCTTGCCTCATCAGAGGGAACAGCTGGAGACAGAGCCTTTCATGTAACTGACCTCTAGCTCAGCTGCTGGATGCTGGGTACTTCGGACTCAGATGATTCTCTCCCTCCTTCGCTCTCTCCCTCCCTGTCTGCCTCCCTCCCTCCAGCCTCCACCCACTCTTTTCAGTGGAGTCCTGACCTTGCAAGGCCTGAATCCCCCCCCATCCATCTCCCTACATTGTGTCTCTCTGGTGAACTCAGGCTGGGAGATTAATTGCTGCTATCACCCCTAATCCATCACACTTCCCAAAGATTGTTTTGACATCTAGTTAATTTTTGGCTGATGATTTATCAAATTCTTATTACCGTGCTCTGAAGGGGCTCATTTATTGTGTTGATTCATGGTAATGATAAAGGGGAAGCATTTTGAATTTTAACTACATTTCCCTCATGCTTCTTCTACCCAGCGTAGTAAAAAAAAAAAGAAAGAAAGAAAGAAAAGAAAAGAAAGGAGGGGAGCGACCAATAGCCAGGAAACTCTTAAACAATTCAAAATGTGAAAGAAAAGAGAAAGGGGAGAAAATTCTCCCATTATGTGAGCAAAAGCTAAAAGTTCAAAAGAAGGTTATACATACAATTATGTATGAGTGCGTGTGCACGCTCATGCGCGCGCACATGTGTGTGTGTGTGAAGCATTTTTGGCACCTGGGTCTGAAGTACCTTTGGGGAAAGCTCGTACTCCGAAGGCTCTTAAACATTTATTGCTCTTAATAGTACCTAAATGTCTAGTACCATTTTATTCAAATAGAACTTAAAGGTAAATGATTCCAGTCATGTACCAATAGAAAGGTGAAACGAGTGTCTTTGCAAGTCCAGATGGCCATTCCCCTTTTAAAAGTGCAGAGAGGTTTTCCTCTGCCACTCGGGTCACTCCCAGACCTTGCAAATGTCTCATTTGCCACCTAGCTTTATTTTATAAATCCAGATGGTAGGAAGGAGCCCAATGCCAATGTCCACCCTTTTCTCAGAATGAGAGGCACTGGTGTGTCAAGGATCAGGGACTGAGCTGAGGGTGACAGAGAGCCCCATGGGAAAAGCCTTCCTGACCATCACAGGGGTGGCTAGAGGGAATGTAATGAATCGGGACAGAAAGACTAGGAAAGGCCCTGTGGTTACCCACCTGGAGGGCAGACTAGAGGCCATTTACTTCCAAAAACAGGGACGAGATTTCTGACCAAAAGAAAGGGAAGAAACATGAGGGAACAAAGGTGTGGAGCAACACTTTCCATCCAGAATCTCCAACAGGAAGACTCCAGAAGGAAGACTGCACACACAGGCTCCCTGGACCGAAAGCAGCAACAGGAAGACTCCAGAAGGAAGACTGCACACACAGGCTCCCTGGACCGAAAGCAGCAACAGGAAGACTCCAGAAGGAAGACTGCACATACAGGCTCCCTGGACCGAAAGCAGAGTCCTCTTCAGTTTTTCTTCGTTCCAAGAAGGTATGAGGGATATGCCCATCCCGCACTTCCTCCACATACCTCAAAGCCCGCCCTGAGTCCTTGCTGGCCTGCCTTCTTTCTGTAAGTGTCACAAACATAGGTCGTCACTGTAGGAAGTCAACATCACCTCAGAATCTTTAACCTAACTATACATATGGCTGGCCTGCCCAGAGCTGGGCGGGAATTGGCCTTTAAGATGATGTGGTGAGGGGCACCTGGGTGGCTCAGTCGGTTGAGCATGGACTCTTGATTTCAGCTCAGATCATGATCTCGGGTTTATGAGATCAAGCCCGGCATTGGGCTCCACGTTCAGTGGAGCAGGAGTGGGGGGGGCAGTGGTCTACTGGAGATTCTCTCCCTCTCCCTCTACTCCTCCCGCCTAAAATTAATTAATTAATTGTAAAATAAACTTAAGATGATGAGATGAGAAGAAAATATGAACTGATCTCCATCCACCCTTATAAATTGGGCAGTTTTCTTTCATTGTCTATTTTTTGAAAAATAAGATGAAATTATTTGTCTTTTAGAGGTAGTAAAATACATAAAGGAAGTAATCTAGGCCTAGAAATATATTTAATTACATATCTATTATATATATGTATGTGTATGTACATATACATGCATATGTATGTGAGGAAATAGTGGAAATTATTTCAATTTTTGTAGGACTTATCTTGTCATATTTTAACTTACATTTTCCCAAAATTTTATATTCTTTTCCATTTTTCATCTTACCTTAGTTTGTAATATATTGACTTACAGTTGCTTAAAATTTTCCTCTAACATTTAAAAAACCTATTTTACTTGTATCTCTTGTTTATATCATGTGTTTGTATCTTCTCTATTTTTCTTGATCAGTCTTGCTAGAGATTCACCTACTTTGTTAACATTTTCCTGGCTCATTAATGGCACCACCATCCAATTAGCTACTCATGCTGGAATCCTCAGCACCATCCTGGCTTCATCTCAGACCTCACATGGCAGCTAGTTGTGGGGAGAGGTACAGAAACATGCTTAGGATGGGCACCACTGGTGGGTGGGAGGGTGAGCACACCAAAAGTTGTCTTCTCTGAGTCTCATGGTCTGGCAGCCATACCAATGGCTGACCTTGGCTTTAATCTTGCTTCTCCCAAAAACGCTTTACATTTTAAAAGGCACCAACTGTATATGGAGAATGTGATCTCAGAGAAAGTGCTCTCCATGGCCCCTCTCTTCTACAGCTAAGACTACCACCCTGTAACCCCCCACCCTCCACCCCCCCCACACACACAGCCTTCATCCATCACCCCTGACATAAAACAATCTCACCTGGGCATAGATCTTCCCTCACTTTGGCTCTTTCCCTGGGGAAGTTCACTTCTTTGCATCCCATGGTCACCCCCAGCACCTCTCTCCATAGGCATTTTCTCTCCTCCACATTAAACAAGGTCAATTTGGATGTAGCTTAGAAATAAAAATAACTCCTTGGTCCCTATAGCTTCTACCTTTTCTGCCTCCACTGTCTTATCAGCCAGGATTCTCAAAAGAACTATCTCACTCCTTGTCTGCACATCTTCTGCACACCTCTGTCTCACATTCCCCAGGTACCCTAGGCTTTCCCTCCCACTTCATCTAACTAGCTCCTGCTGAATCCCAACCACCTTCATTTTCCTGTCTTCTTGGCAACATTTGATGTGGCCAACCCTGCCCTCTTTCCTGAGATGAATCACCCCAACCTCACCCCCTTTCTTAAGCAGCCAAGGGTGGTATCTTTCAGAGATTTCACTGTTCTCACCCCTGTTAGACCTTGGATGCTTCTCTTCCTTTGGATTCCATGATTCCTCTCTCGGCTTTCTTCTTACCTCCCAGACTTGTTTATAGTCTTCTCTTCTTCAGCCTACCTTTACTAACATCCCTTAAATGTAAATGTTCCTCCGATTTCTGGGATCAATCTTCCCCTCTCTAAAATCTCCATGAGAGATCCCATCCTGGCTCCAGTAGTCACCTATATGATGTCTTCTTGGAAGAAAGAGTGGGGGGAGAGAGAGGAGAGAAAGAGGTCTCACCCAGACCTTCCTCCGGAATTGCAACCTCTTTCCTGGTAGAGGGCCAACAAGTACTTCAAACTCAATCTATTAGCATCCCACCAACAAGCCAAGTCTGGTCCTTCTGATTCTATCTCTGAGCAACACCACCACAAACCTGGGAACCCCTGCTTAGATCCTTTTCTTTGTTTTCCTCCCCTTCCCCTGCCCACAACCATTAGTGACCTTAGTATTTCTGAAATAAATGGTTTCCTTTCAGTCCCCAGTTCTTTTGCCTCTGTTGTGTCTCTCTTGTCTTTACCATTGCAACACTTTTGTCTACTTTCTGCTTTTGGCTTATACTTCTAAAATTCATTTGCCACATTGTGGCCATGCTGATCTTTAAAATATTTTTTTCTGATTACATAAGTTATACATATTGATTGCAGAAAATGTTAAAACCACAGAAGATGCTGAGATGAAAATTAAAATGGCCCATAATTCTACTTTCTAGAGGTAATCAATGTTAACATCTCACAATTTATGTACATATGCATATACATGTTATGTTGCACACTTTAAAATAAAATTGAATTCAGGGCGCCTGGGTGGCTCAGTGGGTTAAGACTCTGCCTTCGGCTCAGGTCATGATCTCAGGGTCCTGGGATCGAGTCCTGCATCGGGCTCTCTGCTTGGCGGGGAGCCTGCTTCCTCCTCTCTCTCTGCCTGCCTCTCTGTCTGCTTGTGATCTCTGTCAAATAAATAAATAAAATCTTTAAAAAAATTGAATTCATATATTACACATATTTTGATACTACTCTTCTCTGTGAAATAATATAACATAAAATGTTTGCATGTTAAGTATTTTTTATTTTGCCAAATTCACAGGTAAAATAAAATATAATTATTTCAATTTGCATTTTCTTGGTGACAAGTTAATTTAAACAGAATTTCACAAGTTTATTAGTTATTTGAATATACTTTCTTTAGTGACTGCTTCATGGAACTTACATATTTTGTTTTTGATGTTTATTTACTATTTCTTTGGGTATGAAAGTTGCTATGGCTATTATGTACATCTCAAATATTTTCCAAGAATTATAACCTTCCTTTTAATTATATATATGCATATAAAAACTTTCTAAACTTAATGTGATGATATCTGTCAACCTTTTCCCTTATAGTTTTCCCCTAGCTTTAATATTTTAGTATAACTCCTTAATGTTTCTCAAATTTCTACTGCAATTTTCATTGTAATTACATTAGGGTTATAAATTAGTATTCTTTTTATCAGTTGAGGAACATGTTATGTATCCTTACTAATTAAAGGCATCTTTCATATCTTTCAGTAGCTATGAACTTCTCTTCATGTAAAATTTCTGTTTGGTTATTTCACAGAAATTGAATATACATACTCCTGATGCGACATGAATGGGATTTTCATTAAGATATTTTCTAGTAAGTTGTTAGTGTAGAGTATATATATGAATGCTTGTATATTTATTTAATAACTAGTTATCTTATTAAACACTCTAATGTTAACAGTTCTCCAAATTTTTCTTATGGATTTTCCAGGTAATGAAGAATATAGTCTACATATTACATCATTTTCCTTCTCCTTTCCTATATTTTAGCTTCATATTTTCTTGTCCTATTTCTGTGACTCTCAGAATACTATTAAATGATAATACTAGGAACCAGAATGTTTCATTGTCCTAGACTTATACGAGACTGTCCATAGTGTTTTATTATTTAAATATAATTACGGCTTTTTATTTAGTATACCTGTCATTCATGATGTTAAAGTACTTCATACATCAAGTTTAGTAAGAATTGTGTTTGTAATTAATCAGAAATAAAAATTAAATTATAAAATCTTTTAGGGCATCCTAAAATATTTAAAATAGATTAATGTCAAAGTGTCTTTGCATCTCTAAAATAATCCTTTTTTAGCCATCCATAATCATCCTTCACATTCTGTTCAATACAATTTGCTCATATTTGAAGGATTTTTGCACTTATACTCCAAAATAAGATTGAGCTATGGCTTTTATATCTAGAGTATTAACTGTCATGTTGGGTTCAACATTATGACAGCTGGTCAGCTGAGAAGATTTCCATCTTTTCCTCTGCTCTGAGATGGGCTTAAATAGCATAAGAAGTATTTCCTCCTTGGATATTTTCCCATAAAATACTTTGGGGAGACAATTCTTTTATTGATTTTTCAAGTGCATCCATACTTACTGGTTACTTTCTAAATAGTCTCTAATTGTTAGGTTCTATTTGCTTTTTATTTCATTCTAAACAAAAGTTGTTTTTTTTCCTCTAATGTCCAAGTGATTGATTGTTTATGTGTATACTTATATTAGAATTTTTATTTTTGCATCATGATCAGATAGTGGGGCCTGTAAAATCTCTAGTCTTTGAAATTTATTGAAGATTTCTTCGTAGCCAGGAGTAGGATTAACTTTCATAAACATAACATGGGTGTTTCAAAAGACAATGTATTTCTATTTAGAGAGTACATGATTCTGTATACATTGAGATATGATATATGTTTCATTAGATTCAATGTCATTATTTACTCAAATTTTGTTGAACTTGCATGCTGGATTGTAGGCAATACCCTTTCTAATACCTGGCACAACTATGTGTTTTTCCTATTGTTAAAAAAAATTATATTGGTCATTTTCTAGGAGGTCTAGGTCAGATTCTAGGAGGCAGAATTAGATATCCATAATCACAACTCCATTTTACCCAGAAGTTCCCAGATAAATCTTTCTGAAATGCAAATATCGTAACACCTTTTTATCTAAGTATTTTTTAAATATTCCATTTCCACTCTCTACTCCCCATTCCCTATTGTCCTTGGGATAAAACACACTCCAGAAAATGACCAATGAAACCCTTCAAGTTCTGGGTCTTGCTTGCCTCTCCCTCTTCCTATCTTGCCACTCCTCATGGGTTAATCAGTTCATAAGTCATGGTGAAACTTTTGGCTTTTCTCTCTTCTTTGTTTCAGGGGTTTTGTACCTGCTATTCACAAAGCCCAGAACATATTCCCCACCCCCTGTGTTTACTTACTTAGATTCTACTTATCCTTTAGGACTTAGCTTAAACACCATTTCCCACCCTAGGACTGAGATAAAGCTTCTATAAAGCTTCTATAACTCCCTCTGAATTTTAACTCACCCTTTGTTGCTCTGGTTCATATTTATCTTGTAATTGCCTGTTGTTCTAATTAGGCTATACCCAAAGATTGGGTGACTTGTTCAGTGCCTAGGGTAGTGCCTCTTAGAAAATCAATACTCCACAGAACTGTGGACAGGGTCAAGGCTACTAAATTAGTTCCAGCCTCACTGTTTTTGAGTCTGTGCTTATTACCAAGGACTGGGCAGAACTGAGCTTTCAGGTTGAATGCTTTGCAAAAAATAATAATTGTAACTGACATTTTTGAGTACTTACTACATTTCAGGCACCAAACGTTAAGCGTTATTACTTAGTGCCAGCTTTGCAAGTGTGTGACCAGGGCAGTTGTACAGGACACCATCCCCAGTAGGGGGCCCCATGTTTGCAATGCTCTGTGGTTAAGACCTTGAAATTTGTCTTGTAAGTTAAGTCTGACAAGACAATGGAGCATGTACTGGAGGTCATTTGGAGCCTTAGCTCATTCATGGTCACACCTCCTTCTGCCTCCACACCTCTCCAGGATGGGTTCTCAGCCACCTCTTCCCACCCCTACTCACAGAATGATGTCATCCTCTGATGCTAGGTGGCATCCTGGGAAAAAGGAGGGTTGGAGTTAGGCATCTAAACTGTGCATGTCAAGTCATGGGGCAGGGTAGTGGGCACCTGTGAGGGTTTGTGTTGCCCCATAAGAATCCCTGCTGTCCTAGGGACAACAATATTAAAAATCTAATAAAAAATGCCATGACAGGTTGATAGAGAGACAATGGGAGAAAAAAAGAGCTTTTATTCCTGCATATTGTTGTTGTTGTTGTTGTTGTTCAAAAGGGGCCTTGCTTTATCATTTTGCACAGGGGCCCTGTGAATTATGTAGCCAGCCATGCTGTTATTTTTCTTATTTCAAAGATAAGGTAAGCAGAGCTACTGCTAGTTTTATATGGTGATTCTGTGAAAATGAGAAAGACATCTTCTCTGGGAAGACCAATTATAACACACCATTTTTCTACGGCTTCACAAACAGGATGCCTTTATGTAAGGCACAAAACATATAATCATCTATCTGCAATGACCCTGAGGAAAACAGGGGATAAAACCTACCCAAGGTAACAGGGCTCTTAGAGAGTGCATCAATATTCAAACCCATGCATTCTGGCCTCAGCATCTGTGCTCCAAACTAATATTGCCTGATGAAAAAATATTTATCTAAGGTATCTTTGAAGATTCAAATTTCAAGGCTTTACCTAATACCCTGGAAATCAGAATGTCTAGGAGGCCTGGAAAGCAAGCCATATTTTTAAACAAGTATACAGGTTGTTCTTATTATCTCAGAAGCTAGAGAAATACTGTGATACTATACAAATTCTATAACAACTGACTCTTTAATTTGCAAAGGATATAACAAAAAAGTAAATAGATTCTGACTGGCAGAAATGTGATAAAGTGATAGAGAAAAATCCCAGCCAGTAACAACATTATGTTCAAATGGACAGCAAGTTTTGTTATTGTTGATGTTATTTTTAATGTACCCTATATTTATTTTTGACAAAATCCCATCCTTATATCCATAAGAACAATTTTGCTCCAAATGGAAAGGAATTAGAAAAGGATGAGAGAGCTTCTCTTTCAGTCCATAATTGAGTTTTCGGTATGAAATTTGTTTTATCACCATAAAATACTAGAAAACTGGACAAAGTAAGTGAAATAACTATTTTCAGACAAAGTAAAACGGGTAGTGTTGGACTGTGAATTCTAAAAGAAAAACACTTGAGATGAGCCATGCACTCATCCTGGCATTTTTCACTAAGGCATTTATCAGACCCTCACCAAGGAAACCTAAGCAGAACAGCAGAATGCTGAGCTGAGGAGATCAAGATTGGTGTTCAGAGGGGCTGAGGTAGCTTGCATTTATGAGGAAGAGTACCAAGAAATTACAGAGAAATCAACACAGAGGAACCAAGAAGTCTTTGGCTGGTTTTAAATTGTGCGTGTGTGATGTGTATTTATAAGGCAAGGCAAAGAATAACTACCTGCAAAACGAAACCTGAACAACCACTGAAGGTCGCAAAGAGTCAGAACACATTTGAGTTATAATCAACCAGAATAAGAGAGGTTTCAATGAACACCCAGGAGAATTCAGTAAAGATGTCAGAAGGCCCTTGCTTTGAGGTAGATTTACCCATGTCTAGCACTTGATCAAAATTACTAGACAAAGAAGAAAGAAAACATGACCCATTATAATGAGAAAAATTAATTCACAGAATATGACAAATCAACAGAAGCATACCTAGAAATGATAGAAAGGATGAAATTAGGAGAAAATTGCTTGAAGACAACTATTAGAAATATGTTAAACAATTAAAGGAAAACATGAACATAATGAGGAATAAAATGGAGACTACAAATGTTACCAAAGGAAATTCCAATGTCAAAAATATGATATCTGAAATTTAGAATTTACTGGAATTGAACCAGATTAGGCACTGAAGAATAAAAGCTAAGTACATTTAAAAACATAGCAATAAAGACTATCAAAACTGAAGCACTTAGAAAAAAACATGGAAAAAGTATTACTAGAACTTTAGTGTCTTAGAAAAGATACCAATTGGTCTATATATGTGTGCTTGGATTTCCAGGAGAGATGCTGAAAGCAAAAAATTGTTTAAAGAAATAATGACTAAATGACCTCTACATTTTATGAAAAAGAAAAACCAACAGATCAAAATTTCTCAAGAAATCCCAAGGAAAATGAATAGAAAGAAAGCCATACCAACATATATCATTAAAGATGCTGGCAAATGTTTAAAAGAAAACTCTTTAAAATAACCAAAGAAATCAGAAGGGAGTAAACATGAGAATATCAACAGTTTGTTTATGAGAATCAGTGCAAACCAGAATAATATTTAACAAAGGCAAACAAAACCAAAAACAAAATAAATAAACAAACAAAACTGGTCAATCTATAAATCTTTGTCCAGTGAAAATATATTTTAAAAATGAAGGTGAAAATTATAGACTAACAAAAGCTAATTCCTTATCAGAAGAATTATATTACAAAAATATTAAAGGTTATTCTATATATTGAAGGAAAATAATTCCAGGTAGAAATTCATATTCACACAAAAGAATGCAATTTTCCAGAAATTGTAAATATGTGAGTAAATATGAAAGACATTTCCTCACTATATATTTTTAAAAGATAATTGTTTAACATTATAAAATAACACTGGTATTTATAACATATAAAGAGGTAAAATATATGACAAAAATAACACAAAGAACAGGAGAGTATAATATGGGAGTATATTATTTATGGTAACAGCTTTATTGA
This sequence comes from Taxidea taxus jeffersonii, assembly GCA_003697995.1. NCBI lineage: Eukaryota > Metazoa > Chordata > Mammalia > Carnivora > Mustelidae > Taxidea > Taxidea taxus. Next base: position 12,063 of record RCUC01134829.1, on the reverse strand, counting down.
GATATAATTTACATAACATACAATTCATCCATTTGAAATATACAATTCAATCCTTTTTAGTATATGCAAAAATTTATGCAAACTCTACCACAATCAATTTTAAAAATTTTTGTTACCTTAAAAAGAAACCACGTACCCTTTAGTTATCCTCCTCCTCTTACCCAGCCCTAAACAACAACTCATCTATTTCTGTCCCCATAGATTTCCCTATTGTGGACTTTCATAAGATTGAAATCATATAGTATATTATCCACTTTGAGTAGCTTCTTAGCACAATATTTTTAAGATTTATTCATGATGTAGCACATATCAGTACTTCATTTATTTTTATTGCCAAATAATATTTCCTTGTTTGGATATACCACATTTCACTTTTCCATTCATCAGTTGATAGGAATTTGGCTTGCTTTTGCTTTTTCATTACTACTAATAATACTGCTATGAACATTTTGTGTAATTTTTTTATGCAAACATATGTTTTCAATTCTTTTGACTATGTAAGAATTGATGTAACATGTGCTAATTCTATGTTTGACCTTTGGGGAACTGCCAGACTACTTTCCAAAGCAATTGCACCATTTTACTTTCTTGCCAAGAATATATGTGGGTTCCCAATGACTCCAGGTCCTCATGAAGTCTTGTTATTGTCTGTATTCTTGATTTTAGCCTTCCTGGTAGGTGTGAAGTGGTGTCTCATTGTAGTTTGACTTGAATTTCTCTGATGACTAATTATGTTGAACATCTTTTAATGTACTTACTGGTCATTCATAAATTTTCTTTAAGGAACATCTAGTCAGATCATTTGCCCATTTTTTAATTAAATTATTTGCCTTTTTATTACTGAATTGTAAGGATTCTTTTAGAGGCATACTCTTTTGAAGTACTTTCATTATACATGAAATGGTATAGTATTATTTGAAAATAAAATGAGACAGGGTTTCCTGGTTAGCTCAATCAGTAAAGCATGCAACTCTTCATCTCAGGGTTGTAAGTTTGAGCACCTTATAGAGATATAGAGATTGGATATAGAGATTGCGTTAAAAATAAAAATCTTTAGGGGAACCTACATAGCTCAGTTGGTTAAGTGACAAACTCTTGATTTTGGCTCAGGTCATGATCTCAGGATTGTGAGATCAAGCCCCGCCCTGGGCTCTGCACCAAGTAAGGAGCTTGCTTAAGATTATCTCTCCCTCTGCCCAACCCCCCCTCACATGAGCTCTCTTTCTTTCTAAAAAAGAAAAGTTTAAAAAAAGAAAGAAAAGAAAATGAGATAAGTTAAAGATACATATTGCAAACTATAGAATAAACATTAAAACATAAAACCAAGCTATATGGCTAATAAGCCAATAAAAGAAACATCAAAAAATACTCAGCTCAAAAGAAAACATAACAAGGGAAAACAATGAACAAAGAAGAAACAAACAGAAACAGTTTCCAAACAGAAACGCATTTCCATACAGAAAAACATTCTTCTGTATGGAACAAACAGAAGAAAAAAGGAAGATGGCAGATTTAAACAACTTTACATTTAAACTCAACTTTAATGTATATTGATAATTATATTAAATGGAAAAGTTCTAAACATACAAACTAAAAGGCAAAGACTGTTGGAATGCATAAAAATGCAAAAGTTAAATAGATATTGTCTAAAAGAATCAGATTTTAGAAATAAAGGGCTGGATAGGCTAAAAGAGAAATAAGGGAAAATAATATTCAAACACTGATCACACGGTAATACTGAAACAGTTAGCATGGTATATAAGCAATTGTCAGGGGAAAAGAATACTCCCAGAGATCAAGAGGGAAATTTCATAAGCTAAAAGAGTCATTTCATGAAGGGGATGTCATAATAATCCTAAATGTATATGCCCTGTAACAGAGCTTCAAAATACATAAAGAAAAAAACTGACCACTGAAAAGAAAAACAGACAAATCCATAATTGTAGTTGGAACATCAACAATTCTCTATCAGTAAGCAAGAGAACTAGTAGAAAGAAGAGCTAAAAGATTTAAACAGTGTCATCAACCAACTTTCTAGAACATTCCACCTAACAATAACAAAACAAACATTCTTTTTAAGAGCACAGGAAACTTGCCTCCAGGTAGACCACTTGGAAGGCCATACAAACATCTCAGGAAATGAAAAGTGTTAAAAGCATATGGAGCATGTTTTCTGACTATAAAGGGAATAACAAAAGATCAACAACATGTATAACTAGAAATGCACAAATACTTGAAAATCAAACAGCACACATAAAAAATAGATGAAATAAAATATTGCAAGGATTATTGGAAATATTTTAAATGGAAAAAAAATGAAAACACTTCCTCACAGTGCAGTATTGATATTAATCTAAGTGTAACAGAGGATGCCTGGTTCTGACATTCAAAGAACTTGTAAGTCACCATTCCCTTCCTTATAACAAGAAAGAACTGGAAAAACTACAAATGAATGACTTTTCTTGGACCCCTCAGAGAACTGAGATTGCAGGGCAAATTGCCACCCCCAAATTTAGGGTGACAGGAGAATTCAGAGAATCACAATTGAGATCTACTTACCTTGAGCAGAAGCCACTGGAACTGTTAGCTGGTAGGAACACTTAAATGGTAATTTTGACAAATCGCTGGGGGCTGAGTGTAGACTAGCATAAACTCCAATTCCTAGGGCTCTCGTCTTAGGCTTCCACATTTTGTAGATTTCACCTCCATGAATCCCTCCAGCTTCTCATAGTCAGGAGGCTCTACTTGGGAGAGGATGAATAATCATTGTTAAATACATCCAGGGTGGCATCCATAACAAAAATGATGCTCCAGGTGGAAAGGTCTTACCAAAACTTATCCCACCTGGAGGAAGGACACTTGTTAAACTCCAGCATCTGTCCTCTATCCATACCTTCTCACCAATGGAGTGGGGGAAAAAGCTAAGACAAACCAGTGTGGATCACAGCTCAAGAACGTGGGCCCGCTGAAAGACAGAATCTTAACCATAATATAGAATGCTCTCCCAACACTTTACCACAGCACCTATGGCGTTCAAGTGTAACAACATGTTACAGCTAAAAGAGTCTCAAGGCCCAGACTCTGTCTGAGGCCAAAGATGAAAAGGAAACAGAAACAAGGACATTCAAGGAATTTGAAGCCTCTGGCACCTACAGCTACAGCAAACATTACATACAGCCTGATTCTTAGCAGATTAGCATAAAACCTCACACTAACCCCCTGTTTACCTCAGTCCCCATTACCTGATACAGCATGTTCCATTTTCAACAAAAAATTCGAAGCATGCTGACAGCAAGAAAAAAACCACAGTCTGAAGAAACAAAGTAAATATCAGAACGACAAGTATAATTGAGTTAGGATTATCAGGTGAGGAATTAAAAATAACTATGATTAATATGTTAAGGTTGAATTAAAAAAGTAGACAACAGGCAAGAACAGATGGTGGTATAAGAATGGAAATGACGTAGAAATGGAAACTCTAAGAAAAACCCAGAGGGAATGCTTGAAATCAAAAACCACTGTAACAGATAAGAAAAATGCCTTTAAGGGGTTTATTGACTAGGCATGGTGAAGGCAAGCATCAGTGAGCTTGAGGAAAGGTCAATAAACATTTTACAAACCAAAATGCAAAGAGAAAACAGAAGGGAGAGAAAACACAACAGAAATCCAGAAACTATAGGACTACTTCAAAAGGTATAAAATAGGCATAATTGGAACACCAGCAGAAGTGAGCATAGAGTAGAATATTTGAAGTAATAATGTCTGAGAACTTTTCAAGATTAAGAACAAACACCGAAGCAAAGATCAAAAAGCACAGAGAACACAAAGCAGGATGCATAAAATGAACAAAACAAAACAAAACAAAATCCCACCCAGGCAAATTGTATTCAAATTGCAGAAAACCACCAACAAAGAGAGAAATCTTGAAAGACCAGATAGAAGAAAACACCTTATGTACAGAGGGAAAAAAGTACAAATTTCAATAAACTTCTCTTCAGAAAGCTTGTGAGCAGGAAGAGAATATAGTATTTAAAGTGTTTGGGGAGAAACCTCTAGAATTCTATGTCCAGTAGAATTATACTTTAAAAAGGAAATAGAAATAAAGACTGCCTCCGACAAACAAAAACTGGGGGTATTTAACATGAGCAGACTTGCCCTGCAAGAAATTTTTTAAAAAGTTCTTCAGGGAGGAAGAAAATGATATAGGTCAGAAACTTGGATGTACATTATTTTAATCCATTCAAGCTGTGTAAATACCGCAGACTGGGTGACTGATTGACAACAGAAATCTATTGCTTACAGTTCTGGAGATGGGAAGGCTAAGATCATCATTGGGTTCTGGATAGTATGTTCAGCAAATGGTGTTGCAACAATTGGATATCTGTGTGCAAAATAAATGAATAAATAAATAAAAGAATCAGTTCAAGACCTTAATCTTCGCAAAAATAAACTTGAGATGAATTATACATTTAAATATAGAATGAAAAACCATAAAACATTTGGAAAAATGTAGGTAACTTTGGCTTTAATGGTGAGTTTTTAGATATAATACTGAAAACAATCCATAAAAGAAAAAAATTGTTAAATTGGACTTTATTAATATTAAAACTCTAATTTTAAATTAAATTAATTTTTTTATTTTATTTTATTAAAAATTAAAATTTTCTCTGTGAAATATGTGGAATAAGAATACTCAGGGGATGCCTAGGTGGCTCAGTTGGTTAAGCAGCTGTCTTCGGCTCAGGCCATGATCCACATCGGGCTCCTTTTTCGGCAGGGAGCCTGCTTCTCCCTCTGCTTCTGCCTGCCACTCTGTCTGCCTGTGCTCGCCCTCTCTCTCTCTCTCTCTCTCTGACAAATAAATAAATAAAATCTTTTAAAAAAGAAAAGAATACTCTGTTAACGGGGTGCCTGGGTGGCTCAGTGGGTTAAAGCCTCTGCCTTTGGCTCAGGTCATGATCTCAGGGTCCTGAGATTGAGCCCCACATTGGACTCTCTGCTCAGCAGGGAGCCTGCTTCCCCCTCTCTCTCTCTGCCTGCCTCTCTGCCTATTTGTGATCTTTGTCTGTCAAATAAATAAATAAAATTTTAAAAAAAAGAATACTCAGTTAAGAAAATCATTAGACAAGCCATGGAATGAGAAAAAAAATATTTGCAAAACACTTAGTGGATAAAAGACTTTGATTCAAATTTTGCAAAAACACATAAAACTCAGCAATATGGAAACTCAGCAATATGGAAAAGAATCAAACATGGGCAAAAGATCTGAACAGACAACTCACCAAAAAAATACACATATGGAAATTAAGCACATAAGAAGATGTTCAGCCTCATTTGTCATCAGGGGATTGCAAATGAAAACAAGAAGGTGATGCCACTGCATACCTATTCAAATGGCTAAATTAATCAAATAAAACTAATAATACCAAATACTGTGACATTGAGGAACAATAGGGATCTCATTCACTGCTGGTGGGAATGCAAAATGGAAGAGCCACTTTGGAAGACTATTTGGAAATTTCTCAGAAAAGTGAACATACTCTTACCATATGATCTAGCAATCATGCTTGTAGGTATTTACTCACATGATCTGAAAACTTATGTCTGTGAGGAGGGCATGTGATGTGATAAGCACTGAGTGTTATACACAACTTATAAATTATTGAACACTACATTTGAAATTAATGATGTACTATAAGTTGGCTAACTGAATTTAAAATTTAAAAAAAAGAAAACTTAGGTCCATACAAAATCTACACATAGATGTTTGGAGCAGCTTTATTCATAGCAGAATATGAAAACCACCATGATGTCCTTCAGTAGGTAAATGTATAAACAAACTGGAACATTCAGAAAATGGAAGAGTATTCAATTATAAAAAGAAAAGCCATGAAAGACATGGAGCAGTCTTAAAGGCATACTGCTAAGTGAAAGTAGCAATCTGAAAAAGCTGCATACTGCGTGATTCAATTATGTGAAATTCTCAAAAAGTCAAACCTAGAGCAATAAAAATATCAGTGATTGCTAGGGTTTTTGGAGAGGGGAGTGTTGTGTAGGGGAAACATAAGGGAGTTTTCAGGGTAGCATAATGATTCTACATGATACTTTAACTGTGGATACATGGGACTATGCAATTTTCAAAACCCACAGAACTTCACAGCACAGTGTGTGAAACTTAATGTGTGTAAACTTGAAAAAAAAATAAATTAGGAAGTCTGGACCCCAGGATGGAATGAAGACTGTGACAAGACAATAGAACTATATCACAAATATGTAAAACAATCTTGAGGGAAGGGATGGTGGGAAAGGCACTGACATAAGTGACTTTGGAAATGAGTGAAGTTTGTAAAACCAGAGGCAAAGGGAACTGTACATAAGTGTTTATTCTAATTGATAAAGTTTCCTATGGAGAGTTGGGTTAAAATCTGATAATGCTTATCCATGTCTAGTGAAACTGGACAACCAAGTAAGTGGGAGGTAGATGGAGGGATTTAGGTTTCTCACTGCTGTTGTCGGAGTTTTCAGATAAGCAAGGGAAGGAGACTAGACCAATCATGTGGAAATGGATTAGAGTTGGAGACATCAGTATGAATTCATGTTTAGCTTAGTATAGATACAGATGGTTACATAGGGAAATATTTATATTTATGTGTGTCTGTAATGGGTTGATGAGTGTCTCCCCTAATTGTGGGAATGTGACCTTATTTGGAAATAGGGTCTTTGCAGATATGATTAGTTAAGGATCTCATGATGAAATCATCCTGGATTTAGGATGGGCCTTAAATCCAAGGGCTGGTGTCTTTATAAGAAGAGGAGGGACAGAGAAACAAGAGAAGGTGATGTGAAGCTGGAGGCAGAGACTGAAATTATGCTTCCTCAAGCTACATGATAACTACAGCTACCAGAAGGTGGGAGAGACAAAGAATTCTTCCCTAAAGACTTCAGGGGCAGCACAGCCCTGTTGACAGCCCGATTTCAGACTTCTAGCCTCCAGAACTATGAGAGAATAGATTTCAGTCATTTTAAGCCACACATTTTGTTGTATTTTGTTACAGCAGCCCTTGGAAACACTGTAGTGTGTATGTGCTAGGGTTAGTATATGCACATGCGTTTCCTTACTCTGTCAGCTGGGGAGGGGGGATGGCTAGAAGCACCTGCATGCTGATAGCAACAAATACACTAATACTTAGATCCTGGTTTCTAATATTATTTCCCCATAAAAAGAACCAGGGATCCTTGAAGAAATGTCTCATTCTAGGACAAGGAGAGAAAATATATAAGATGAGCCAGAAGCATCTTTTAGTGTCAGAAATTTAAGAGGTACTCAGGGCACCTGGGTGGCTCATTCCATTAAGGGTCTACCTTCAGCTCAGTTTGTGATCTCAGGGTCCTAGAACCAAGCCCCATGTTGGGTTCCCTGCTGAGCTGGGGTCTGCTTCTCCTTCTCTCTCTGCCCATACCCCAATCACCCTCTCTCTGTCTCTCTCTCTCTCTCTCAAATAAATAAAATCTGTAAAGAAAAAAAAAAAGAGGTACTCAAAAAGCTAAAAATAAAGCAAAATCCAACACATGGATGGGGAGAAAGGGACACCAGATCCAACTGAAATAGCTCCCAATGGTCAGCCATGGAACAATTTGACAAACAAAATAATTACCAGATTATAATGCAAAGTGTAAAATAAATATTCTGTATTGATATCAATAAATGACTGAATAAATAAACAAATGGGGGAAAGAGAGAAATCTCCCTGCAGAAGAATTCCAAATATTTATGTAGCCAGTCTGCCCTCAAAGAGGTAGAACATAACTTCCTATGCAAGTGTGAACAGAATGGAAAGTGGAGAAAGAGGGTGACTTCACAGTGGAAAACCTGGCAAGTGCTACCTCACCCAGGTGATCAAGGTCAGTATTAGCCTTTGTAAGTCAGGTGGATGGTAAGTACACTTTGTGTAATGTGCTGAGGTTGGCACTTTACCTCTGTGGTCTTCTTCCCAATAATACATAACTCTGGTCCAATCATGAGAAAAACATCAGACTAATCCAAATTGAGAGAAGTTCTATGAAATACCTGTCTTGTATTCCTCAAAACTCTCAAGGCCACCAAAAACAAGGAAAGTCTGAGAAACTGTCATAGAGAAGAGGAACCTAAGGAGACACGATGACTAAATATAATGTATCTTAGATAGGATCCTGGAATTTTTTTTAAAAGGACATTAGATAAAAATAGAGAATTCAGCATACAGTATGGACTTAGTTCATTAATTTGAACAACTATACCACACTATGTGAGATGTGAAAAATAAAGGAAACTGGATACAGGATTTATGAGGAAATTCTGTGCTATCCTCAAAATTTTTATGTAAATCCAAAGCTGCTCTAAAATTTTAAAATGTATCCAAAAAGTAAGTTATAAAAACATGCACTATGCATCTACAGCAGTTCTTAGAGTAAAATGCATAGCTGTAAATGCTTCTATTTTCACAAGTTTAAAGTCAACGTAGCTATAAAAAGAAGAGCTCTTTAAACCAATGATATGTAGAAGGAAGGAAAAAGAAATAGTAGAGGGTAGAATAGGGAATATTAGTGAAAAATCCATGAAACCAAAATTTGTTTCCTTGAAAGAGCAATAAAATTATACATTCATTGATAAATAAGAGAAAAACACAAATTCCAAATGTAAACAATGAAAGATACTATCCTTTTAATAGGCAAAAAGGGAATAAACAAAGAATTTTATGAAAGCATGCCAGTCTAGACTGCAATAAGTGGGCAAATTATTTAAAAGTTACAAATTACCAGAATGCATGTGAGAAGAAATAAAATTTTGAAGTAGCAGTATAGCTATTAAAAAAACTGATCTAATAATTAAAAATCTTCTTTAAAAATCCCTCAGATTGTTCCATTAATGAATTCTACCAAATATTGTCCAGGGAATAAGTGATAGAAGTTCTGTATAATATTTCTCAGGAAATAGGAAGTAACACTTCCCAAATCATTTTATGAGATCAGCATTACTCTGAAAATAAAATCAGGAAAAATAAAATAAGAAAAGAATACTAAGACTTTTCTTCATGAATATAGACACAAAATTTTTAAATGAAATATTAGTAAATATAATCCAGCAATATAGATAAAATATAATGCAGGAGGACAAAGTATCCTCATACCAGGAAAGCAAAGTTGTTTTAACATTCAGAAATCAGTGTAATTCATCACATTAAAAGAATAAAGATGAAAAATTATCTAGTTAAACACAGGAAAAGCATCTGACAATATCTACACCCATTTATGTTAAAATCCTCTAAGGAAAGGAGAAAGGAAAGTGGAGAAAACCTCCTCAGTTCAATGAAAGATATCTATGAACAATTTATGGCTAAAGTCCATTGAAGCTTGATCATACATTGGTGAAGAAAAATAATGTTAAACATCACAATTTTCTCAATTGAAAAAGAGATAAACAAAGCAGCTCGTTTTGAAAATATTTATTGATTCATTGGCTAACTTGAAAGCAAGCAAAACGAAATTCTGATAATTTCCTGTGTGGGTCTAAATAAAATATTCAAACATAGAATAAGTTTGTTAGTTTTAAAACATCGACTTTCAATGTTTCAATATTTCAGTTACTTTATTTTTTTAAGATTTTCGTTTATTTATTTGAGATAGTGTTAGAGCACAGTGGGAAAGAGGGAGGTAGAAGCTGACTCCATGTTGAGCAGGGAGCCCGACTTGGGATTCGATCCCAGGACCCTGAGATCATGACCAGAGCCAAAGGCAGACACTTAATGTACTAAGCTACCCAGCCGCCGCTCACTGACTTTAATGTTCTGAAAAAAAATAAATAAATAAGCACGTTAAAAATGCATTAAGAGGGGCGTCTGGGGAGGGAGGAGTCAAGATGGCGGAGAAGTAGCAGGCTGAGAAGACATCAGGCAGCAGGAGATCAGCTAGATAGCCTATCAAACCATTCCGAACACCTACAAATCCAACAGGAGATTGAAGAGAAGAAAAACAACAATTCTAGAAACAAAAAATCGACCACTTTCTAAAAGGTAGGACCAGCAGAGAAGTGAATCCAACGCGACGGGAAGATAGACCCCAGGGGGAGGGGCCGGCTCCCGGCAAGCGGTGGAGCACAAAATCAGGACTTTTAAAAGTCTGCTCCATGGAGGGACATCGCTCCACAGGCTAAACTAGGGTGAATACCTCGTGGGGACAGTGTGGACTCAGGTCCCGCAGGGTCACAGAAAGATCGGGGGTGTCTGAGTGTCGCAGAGCTCACAGATATTAGAGCAGGGAAACCGGTTGCGGAGACAGAGCCGAGGTTTCCTAGAGCCAGGGTCTGTGACACGGGCCGGTGCTCTGTGTGAGGGGTTCCCACAAGATTCGGGGAGACTCCGACCCAGGAGAGCTCAGGGATCTATGGGGTTCGGAGACTCCAGGTGGGACTCTGCCAGAGACAGAGATGCTTGGTCACAGGCTGGGTGAGCTCGGAGCGCTCCCAGAAGCCAGTGAGACGGGACTGATTACGCACGATTTTCTCTAAGCGCGGCCGGAGGCTGGGGAGACAGGAGTGATTAAATGCTTTTCTCTGAAGGCACACTGAAGATTGGGGCCCCTAGCTCTTGACTCCTCCGAACCAGAGATTGGGAGGCCGCCATTTTCATTCCCATCCTCCGGAACTCTACGGAAAGCGTTCAGGTAACAAAAGCTCCTGAAAGCGAACCTGAAAGGATTAATTAGCCCGGCCCCTGGTAAGGGCGGTGCAATTCTGCCTGGGGCAGAGACACTTGAGAATCACTACAACAGGCCCCTCCCCCAGAAGATCAACAAGAAATCCAGCCAAGACCAAGTTCACTTAACAAGGAGAACAGCGGATTCTTATCTGGACAAAATGACAAGGCGGAAAAACTCACCACAAAAAAAAGAACAGGAGGCAGTACCAAAGGCTAGGGACCTAATCAATACAGACATTGGTAATATGCCAGATCTGGAATTCAGGACAACGATTCTCAAGGTTCTAGCTGGGCTCGAAAAAGGCATGGAAGATATTAGAGAAACCCTGTCAGGAGAAATAAAAGCCCTTTCTGGAGAAATAAAAGAACTAAAATCTAATCAAGTTGAAATAAAAAAAGCTATTAATGAGGTGCAATAAAAAATGGAGGCTCTTACTGCTAGGATAAATGAGGCAGAAGAAAGAATTAGTGATATAGAAGACCAAATGACAGAGAATAAAGAAGCTGAGCAAAAGAGAGACAAACAACTACTGGACCACGAGGGGAGAATTCGAGAGATAAGTGATGCCATAAGACGAAACAACATTAGAATAATTGGGATTCCAGAAGAAGAAGAAAGAGAAATAGGAGCAGAAGGTATACTGGAGAGGATTATTGTAGAGAATTTCCCTAATATAGCAAAGGGAACAAGCATCAAAATCCAGGAGGTGCAGAGAACACCCCTCAAAATCAATAGGAATCGGTCCACACCCCACCATCTAATAGTAAAATTTACAAGTCTTAGCGACAAAGAGAAAATCCTGAAAGCAGCACGGGACAAGAAGCCTGTAACATACAATGGTAAAAATATTAGATGGGCAGCAGACTTATCCACAGAGACCTGGCAGGCCAGGAAGAACTGGCATGATATATTCAGAGCACTAAACGAGAAAAACATGCAGCCAAGAATACTTTATCCAGCTAGGTTATCATTGAAAATAGAAGGAGAGATAAAAAGCTTCCAGGACAAACAAAAACTGAAAGAATTTGTAAACACCAGACCAGCTCTACAGGAAATATTGAAGGGGGTCCTCTAAGCAAAGAGAGACCCTAAAAGTATTAGATCAGAAAGGAACAGAGACAATATACAGTAACAGTCACCTTACAGGCAATACAATGGCACTAAATTCATATCTCTCAATAGTTACCCTGAACGTAAATGGGCTAAATGCCCCAATCAAAAGACACAGGGTTTCAGAATGGATAAAAAAACAAAACCCATCCATATGCTGCCTACAAGAAACTCATTTTAGACCCAAAGACACCTCCAGATTGAAAGTGAGGGGGTGGA
>RCUC01134828.1:0-62585 GCA_003697995.1 Taxidea taxus jeffersonii | reverse complement strand
TTTTTTTTTTTTTTCTATGTGAAGTTTCAGCTTATTTTGCTGAGTAAAATTCTTTTATATACTTTAACGTGAAGGAAGGGGGCTGGCTTTATTATATAGGCATAAATGTGGAATGAGGAACTTTGAAAAAGAAAAGCAGTTGAAATTCTGTATAGAAAATGTTTTGAAAGGCTAATGTCTGCACATTGTTGTATATTTGGGAATCAAGTGACCGTGAAAAGGAAAGAAAAGAGACTGAGAAACTCCTTCCTATTTGTACCAATAAAATGTAAATGCATGTTATTTCCCTATGAACATCATCATATTGGATTCGTAGAACACTGTGTCCTAGAATTTAAAATGCAGCACTCCATAGAGAGACACTGTTCCTCTGGCAGCCAAACCTTGAAGAAAAGAAAAAAAAATGGGATTAAAAGCAAATACATGTGCAGGAAAAAAAATTTCTTCCTCAACTCACATACTAGAAATCAAACCAATTTTATTTCAAACTATTAGCAAGCAATGCCCTGCCTATTTACCACCTGCATTTTCCCAATAATTTATAATTAGAACTCAGCAGTAAGTATTGATTTCCAATTGATGGATATCATCTGTGCGCTAATAAACTGACAGACCTTCAGAAATCTATCCAAGGAGACCTTTAGAATCCATGACATGAGTTAAACATATTTTATTTAACACGAGAGGAAATTTGCATTTCATCTCTCAGGCTTTTACGAAGCTGCTGTAAATGATTTAGCTTAGCTTTTAGATTTCAGAGTCATTTCATTTCAATTTGGGCACACTCTTGTATAATTCTTAGCCTTTGTTCAACCAAATGGAGACGACCGACATTTAGCATGTGGAATAACATGTCAAAAATATGGGATGCTTCAATTCACGGCTTGTGGATTTAGTAAAGATGTGGAATAAAGCCTTTGATGCGTGTAGAAATCACAGTAAAATGTAAGTGAAACCTAATTGTAAAATGGAAATGAGGTCTAATTGTTTACCATGCTCTCGTAACTGGGAGCCTGCTGGGTAATATGCCACAACACCCCCTAGGAAGTGGTAATGCCATGCCGTGTTCGCTGAGGTCCGGGGAGGTTTAGCTCCACAAATGCTCTCATTGTTGATGAGCAAATGGGTGGGGCACCTCTTTGAGGAGGGAGATCTTGGGTTTGATGGGGCTGGCAGCTCTGATTCAAGGCGTGGGCATCATGGGCCGATGACACGTGCACACAGAAAAGACTAGGTTTTCACATTGCAAGAGAGGGGAGGGAGGGCAGATTCGTGTCCTTAAAAGGTAGCTCTCAACCAACTGAGGTTCCTAGGTGAATGCATTGTTCTCTTATTTTTCTAATCTGAGGGAAGAAAAATAAGGTCAAGGAGTCCTCATTGTTAAATACTTGGCGTTACTAATGTGTCAATGTACCGTAACTTCCATTTAGATTTTTCTAGCAGAACCAAGTTTTTTTGGTTTTCTTTTTTTTTCCCTTGGTCTTGTTTTGTTTTCAAGGAAAGACCGCAACAAACAGGTTTAATATAAAGTAGGTGCCCTTGAGCATTTCTGTGTGGATTTTGTTTGTTTTCTGGAAAAAAGGATCCTATTAGCAGGTTCATTTGTATAATAATCATTCATTAAAATAGGCTCTGTGGCAATGAAATACTGCACTTGAATTCCAGCACAAAGCCTTTAAAAAGCTAAAATGTCAAAACAATAAAACTAATTAAGGCAACAAAATAGCTTTTTCCAGCTTAATGACAAGCTGGTCCAAAAACACACTTCAGTGATTTTTCTTTTCTCCAGAGACACTTTAAGTAAAGCAAGGATAGAATTTTCCACCATCATTATCGAGTCCAGTGTCAGCTAGGAACCTAGCCCAACTGAACTGTCTGGCAGAAAATGTCTACTTTTGGCTTCCCTCCTTCGCTCTCCCTCCCTGCCTGTCTTCCACCGACAGTGATGAAGTTTTCCCATGCTCCAGGCGCTGTGGAAGGCTTGCAGATTGAGCCAGCTGTGGATCCTGAAGTCCTGCAGCCGATGAACCAGACCAAAAGACAACACATAAATGAACTCTAATCCGGGGACATGTTTTCAAATGACAGGAAAATTGCCAGAATGGTAGATAGAACTTCTGCAGACCCTGTGCCCAGAGATCAGATTCAAATTCCACCATCTTGCTCCAGCAATGTCTTGGTAGCGGCAAAGACTCTACTTCAGGATCATGGATTGGTCCCGGTCGTCACCCCCCTGGAGTCTCTTTGATGTGGAAGAGTTCTTCATGATGTCTTTTTCTTTTCTTTTTTTTTTTTTTGAGGTTAATCCTTTTTGAAGATTCTAGGTTGTTTTATAAGCTCTCTCTTGCTTGGGGACTGTTCTGTGTTTCCTGTTGATGATATCATGGTAATATGTCCTTAGTTGAGATTTTACAGAGACTGTGCTCTTTTTATTACATTTTACTGGGTGGCCCACGATGTCCCTTCTTCCCACTCGTGGTGGTGGTGGTGGTGATGTTGGCATTTGATTTATGTATCATCCGCCAGGATTTTCCAGTCTGAGTTACTTTTTCAAAGAAAATGTGGGGTACTTGGAGACCAGGGAAAATTCTCTTTCTCACTCCACATTTCCTCACTAGTTTTTAACATCCTTGGATGTTTCTTGCCTCTGTTAATTTTTTTTTTAAAGATTTTTTTTTAAAATTTATTTGACAGACAAAGATCACAAGCAGGCAGAGAGGCAGGCAGAGAGACGGGGGGGGGGGGGAAGCAGGCTCCCTGCTGAGCAGAGAGCCCGATGGGGGGCTCAATCCCAGGACCCTAGGATCATGACCTGAGCGGAAGGCAGAGGCTTTAACCCACTGAGCCACCCAGGCGCCCCGCCTCTGTTAATTTTTACCCTCTTGGTTGCCCAAAGATGATTTTCCCTTTATATTTAGAATGTATTCTTATTAGGTGGCTTTGTGTTATAAGGAAGAGTTCTGTCTTTTTATTTAAGTATCTTTTCATTTACTTGTTTTTATCATTGTTGACACATAGTTTCTTACATTTCTTATTTCTACTATTAAGTGGATTTGAATCCATCCCCATTATTATTTATCTGGATGCCTCTCTTTGGCCAGTGGAAGCTCCTTCAAGCTTGCTTCTGTGTCTTCTTGGTATGACTTCATTATTCTTGGAGCATTTCCTTACATTTCGGTAATATGTGATATTCCAAGCTCCTTTGTAGGACAACCATCTGTACTACAGCCATCATCTTTTTTTCCATCGGGCTCTGGCACATTTAGGGTGGTCTTTGGAAACCAAGGTTTGGGCCACTGGATAGTCAGAGCTCCCTTTCTTTTTCAATGGAAAGAGTTGGTGTCTCCATACAGGTATGCACACATATATAGTATATGTGTATGTTTGCAAGTCTGTTTTATATTTATCCATCTTTTTACATAGAAAATCTTGAATCAACATCAGTGCCTTCAATTCCAAGCCGACACCACAAGATTCATTGCAGCCTTCTCCTTTCCGTGCTTGTATCTTTCTTTCCCAACGGGGAGAATCCTGGGCCTCATTATTTTAATGTTCCAATGTTTAGTTGGTCAGTCTGCCCTTCTCTGAGGCCATTCCCTGCTCTTCCCTCCTCCTCTCTACCCCAGTCCAGGTTCAGGCCTGCTGCACCCTGGTGACCTCGTTGTTCAGGCTTGCCTAATGCCTTTTTGAGGAAGGAAGGGAGAGAAGGAGGGACGAAGACAGGAAAGAGGGAAGGGGGGAAAGAAGGGAGGCAATACTTTTTTAAAGAAACGAGAATAGGAAGATGAATGGCGGGTATTTGTGGTTGATACTTGATTTCTTGGTGTGTTGGCATGCTTTCCTTTTCAGTATAGTCAACTTTGATCTGATGGCTGTTGTGGTTGTGTGTGCAACATCAGTCAGTTTTGACACATGGAGCAGTCCCTAGACTCGACTGTGTAGTTCTCACCATATATTCTAGGAACCACCAGAAACTCATTCAAGAGTTCATGGAACACCCAGACCTTTCTGGTTGTTCTCTTCATGTTCTGGTCTAGAGTATCCATAATCCTTGTTAGGTAGCAAGAAGACTACTTTGTTTTCCTAATATTAGTCAAGATTTAAATTTGAAATAAAAACTACAGCTACCACTGGGAGAAAATCCCTGTGACTCATTGGTCTCTCTCACATCCCCTGTCTCATAAGGTGATGGAGGAAGACCCCATTGGGGAGGTACCTGAGCTGGGTCTCGATGGAAAGGTTGGAGTAGAGCTGTTTCTTCAGAGATTTCTTTTTTTTTTTTTAACTTTTTTTTTTTTAAGGTTTTATTCATTTATTTGACAGAGATCACAAGTAGGCAGAGAGGCAGGCAGAGAGAGAGAGGAGGAAGCAGGCTTCTCACTGAGCGGAGAATCCAACACAGGGCTCGATCCCGGGACCCTGGGATCATGACCCGAGCCGAAAGCAGAGGCTTTAACCCACTGAGTCACCCAGGTGCCCCTCTTCAGAGATTTCTTAGAGCATTAGTCCTAGGATGTGGGCATCAAAAAAGTGCTTCGTGATCAAATCAATGTGGTGAATGTGTTATACTATAAATTTACCTTTTAAAAAATACCAAAAGGCCCTGAGAAGTCCTTTAGTAAAGAAATTTGCAAAAAATCCCTTTACTCGGCTTTGCCCATACTTGTTTCATGACAACTCTTTGGTGATAGCTGACATAAAAAATGGCTTACACACAAGGAAGAGGTAATTTAAAATGAAAATTGCAGGGAGAAGGACTTGAGTGTTCCAGGTTGGCAGAAAAACCTGGTGGGCGGTAGCAGAGGCAAGGTGAAAAGTCTTGAATTCAGGCTCAACATTTTGATATTTATCCAGACTAATATATAATAGTCAACAATTTTTAAGTTGTCTGCTCTATTGACAGATTTGGGGAGAAGAGAAGATATTTGTTGAGTGTCCCCTGCATCTCAGCTATATATATATATATATATATATATACACACACACACACACACACACACGACTTAAACCACCTAACCCCACAGAGCTTATATTAACAGGACTTTATTCTCTATTGTCTTTAGTAGCATAACTACTCTTCCAGGAGAATCTTGCACAGGCAGATAACTTGATTGTTCATTATAGGAACTTTCCAGAAAGACTCATTAACTCTTCACTGGAGAGGATCAACAGTTTACAAAGTCCCCAGATTCTTTAAATTCCTTGCCTTTCTGTTTCTACTTGAAGGAGATCAAAATATGCCACCCAAACATGCCGTTTTGGCATAAGAATGATCCTGCGGGAAAATAATTGAGACTCAACAGAAGCAGAGAGAAGCCATCTTAGAGCTTCCCTTATCTAACTAAAAGCAGCAACTTCTAGAAAATAAGGCGGCCATAAATTCCTTCTTTTGAGCAGATTTACTCCCAGCAAGGAGAATGTGAATAAAACTAATCCAAATTCCTTTTCTGGAGGAATTTTATGCGCCTGAAGGAGAAAGAAAGACCTCTCCCACCATATAGATAACCATTATCACAAACTTTCTTATCACCCTATTGTTTTCCTGAACCCCCCCCCACCTTTCCCCCACCCAGATTCGTTTTATTGATTCTTGTCTTCTGGGAACCATGAGGCCCTCCTAATCCAGAAAGATTTGCAGATGAAGACAGTGTTGGTGATTGTTATGTACCTCATTGGGATTTTTCAGGGACACCATCCCCTGCCCTCACTGTTCCTTGCTCCTAAGTCCATGTGTTTGATCTCTTTGCCCGCAGATGTGTCATTTTGAGATCTGACTTCACTTCCTCCACCTGCTCTGTCTCTTCATGCAGAAACCTTCAACCTTCAATTCTTTATTTTCCTAAGTATTTGAAAAAACCAGATTACATTGTTAATGGCCACATGGAGCAAGTGTTTGAGGTTCTTAAAGACATGTAAGAAGCAAGCATGCACATACTGTGTATTTGCAATCACTGGGGAGTGATTATTTTAGCAAGAATGTCCTGATTATAAGACCAAGACTGGAGTCCCTGGCAGTTTGGTGTATTGTTTGATTATTTCTTGGAAGATAAAAAAATTTAGTCCCTCATATTTGTTAGATAACAATCCTGTCATATTAATACACACTATATTCTTTGGGAAAGGCTCTCTAACAAAATAGAATTATTACCAAGCTTCAACTATTTAGTGTTTATCCACTCTTCACTTTTTCTTTCTTATGTGGTTTGTTTATATCCTGCTTTTATTTGTCTCTTAGGTTATTTATTTTAGGTATTAGCTTGTGAGAACATTTTATGTAGGTAGTAAGGAAATCAGCCCTTTCTATCTCTTGCAGGTCCACATATCTTTTGCCAGTTTCAGAATGCAGAATTTCTATACTTTTTATATTCAGATCTCTGATCACTTATTCTAGATTCCTCTTATGGTTTATTGATTCATTTCTTTACAGTGACACTTGCATAGCCCCAAATTAGAAAGCAATATACAGTTTGTTTTGGCCAGTTAGGTTTGGTTTCAGTTCTGTTGAAACTCTGATGTTTTAGGGAAAACTGAAAAGCTATTTAAGCTCAGAGAGGTTGTATAGCAAAATGGGAGTCACTAGAAAAGATAATAAGAATGGAAAATTTTATTGTGAGAAACTTGGAGCTCACTGAGTTTGGTTTAACCAACATTAATTTACTGTTGGCTGCACAGATGTTCTTTTGATGGATCTTCGAAGCCAGTGGTTCTCAGCTTTGGCTAGACATTTGAGTCTCTTAGGAAGCAGTCCATTTTTCTGTTGGCTGGACCCTCCTTCCAAGGATTTTGATTTAATTGGTCTGGGCGAAGTGTATGCATCAGTATTTTAAAAAATATATTCTCAGGTCCCTTTATTATGCAACCATGGTTGAAAACTAGTATAACCCAATTTTTTTTTTCTTCCATTTCTAGAAGTAGAAGCAAGGCTGGGCCAGGACTCGGGACATAAGAGCTTAGGTAAATGCTCTGGCATCCTCATAGTTGGTCCAACTTACTTTCTCCTGCACTACAGTTTTTCTTAACATTGTTAGGTCATGGGCAGGAACACCCGATGACGGTTTCCCTGGTTTTGAAGGCCTTTCTTTTCCCCTCATGTTGATAGGCAGTTGGTTTCATGAGGACATTCATTCTTTTCCTAGTTCCTTTTCCTGCCGTAACTGTCCTGTCAGTGCTTTGTGTTGATATTCCCCTCCCCATTCTCCTCCCAGCACATGAAGATAAGCAGACAGACCTAGAAAGCTAAGTATTTATTGCGCATTTTCATTGATTCCTGAAGCTTTGGGCTCCCTTTCCCTCTCAGAGATTAGCAGTGGATTGAAATGAGATGTGGGATGGGAAACAGAAGGGTGAGGGAAGAAATGGAACAAGACATAGGGACAAGGCAGCAGCAGAGCCAAAACATATACCAGAAGGATCCACTTCCTTATGCCTTAGAGTTTCTTGCTCGTTGCTGATGTGGAAAAGGCCTCTTAAAGCCAGAGATGTGAGAGAAGGGCATTGTGGGCTGGGAGCACGTGAATTTATGAAGCTCAGGTGTCTGAGAAAGCTGACAGCTCTGCATTTTCCGAGGTCCCGTGACCGCTGATAATGATGTCTTGAATCATCTACGTTCTGTACATTAGAAAATGAAGGTAGCCCTAGAAAAGTTGTATCTGACTACTTGGGACTTCTAAATAAGATGAGTACCCCAAGTAGATGATCCAGCTAGATGTCGCTGCTGTAGCAATTTTTTCTATTTCATTTACTGTCCTCATTCCAGGTACTTAGAACAGCGCTTGACATACAGAGGCAGAGCTCAACATCCTATCCAAGTCCTAAAGTCAGGTTCCACCAGCAGGGGGTCAGGCAGGATGGAGGACAACAAAGTAGCAAGGCACCATGGACATTAAGAAGGCTATGCCTAGGTGTTTTTTATTTCTTGTCTTTTCTTTTTTCCTAAAATGCTGTCTTAGGCAAAGTGCTGAAGACCACACGGGAGGTCTTCCCAGCGGCCCAGCTGTGATCTTGGTACCCGGTCACTGTTGTATTTTTTGTAAGCCGGGAGTTGAGATGAAAATGCAGCCAAGCCCCTTGGAGACTTATTTCTCCACGTTGCAAGGATTTTGATGGGTTGCTTAGATCTCAGAGCTCAGTGTTTCAAAGCTGGATGAGGCCTGAGAGATGACAGGCACAACCATTTCGTGTTTTAATGATGAAGCTGCTGCCCAGAGAGGTTGAGTGAGGTATCCGAAATTAAACAACCTGGTGAAAGCAAAACTGTTCTGGATCCAGGGGCCTGGGGTCCCAGCCTGGCATTATGGCTCCCACACCGTGCTGACTAGGCACTTTATGGGAAAAGCTTTATTGCATTAATTCTCTAAATGATCATTGCTTAACTGGAACCATGCCTGCTTTTATTTTAATTGAGATTTTATTTTCGCCTGCCTGGAGCAAGGAGAGCATTATGGTGTTTTAAATGAGAACCAAGGAATTACCTGCACTTCAAATATTAGCAGTTACATTCTGCGAAAGACGCATGTGTACTATCTATTAGAAACACGTCGTGGGTAAACTAGAAACATTTCATACTAATTGTTATAAGCGACTTATCCATCAAAATGTAAATTTCCCAAAGAGGGCTTTATGTGGCTCATAATTTCCTTTATTACCAAATGGACTTGAAAACTCTGGCTGGCTCCTTGTCCTTATGTAAAACCTTCATTTCCTGTGGTGCCTCCAATTTATTTTTCCACGGCTCTAACAGCTTTCACACTGTGATTTTCTATATCTGTTGCAAATGTTCAACAATTTACAGAGAAAATTTTAGTCCATGGCTTTCTGCTTTTAGCTTTTCATGTATAAAGATTAAAGAATGAATGTGCAATCAGCAGATATATAGAAAACATCTCCTGCTAGAATAAAATAGATGGTTCAACTTCTGAAACCCCAATGGAATTTATAATATCTACCTACAGCACTTCCTCTCTTTTGTATTGCGCCTTCTGATAAATAGGCTCCCAGAAGAGACAATTTGGGAAGCTGGAAAGTACTTTATTTTCCTTGATAGCATGACATAGCATTGTCTGAACCTTGCAGGTGGGGAAACCTTGCAAGCGGAAAGGCAGGAGGAGACCTAGGGGTGAGAGTGACTGACAAATCAAAAGGAACTTGATGCCGCCTAATGCACACCTTCAAGGCTGACACTGTTTTGGAGAAGAGCACAGAATTTGAGATGACTCCAGAATGTTGATTACCATCAGCAGATATCTCAGGACTTAAAAACATGGTAATGTAGTCAGGCCCATGCTGGCGTGCTCCTCAGAGGTAAAGGGCTGTTGGTTCCTGATAGTATATGTGGTTGGTGTATGTGTGTGTGTGTGTGCGTGCGT
Organism: Taxidea taxus jeffersonii; assembly: GCA_003697995.1. NCBI lineage: Eukaryota > Metazoa > Chordata > Mammalia > Carnivora > Mustelidae > Taxidea > Taxidea taxus. The sequence continues at coordinate 53,220 of RCUC01134828.1, read as the reverse complement.
GCGCCTGAGAGACAGAGAGACAGGAAGGCGGGGCGGGGAGGGGGGAGTAAGAGAGAGAGATTTTTTGCATTTCTTCAGTAAAAATACCAGCATGCGTAAAAATGGCTTCTGTTGAGGTTGTATCTATAAAAACCCAGTGAAGACAGAGGGAAGGAAGTCTTCAGCCTGCCCCTTTGGCTCTGCCATATCTGCATGGGAGTCCTGCTACCTCTTGAGCTACAGAGGGGAGCCCCTAGTGGTTAGATCTCAAGTTCAGCCTGTCTGCACCTACTCTGCCTGACCCAAGTCTATCTTGGAGAGACAAGAGCTGCTCTTCCAGAAATGCGTGAATATGAAAGCTTTTATTCACATCTTGATGTTGCCCCTTTTTTATTTGGGGGACCTAAGGGAATCTATGTGCTGCTCCAGGGGTTCTAACCCAACTGCTCTAAGCCAGCATATGCCTTTGAAAGCACAGTTCCACGGCCAGGTTCTCCGTGTGTTGGGTGTGGAACCAGTGTGGACTAAAACAGTAGTTTTACAGGCTCAGTTGTGTCCCCTCAAAATAATGTGTTGAAGTACTAACTCCCAGTGTTTCAGAATGTGACCATATTTGGAGATAAGGCCTTTACAAAGTGATTAAGGTAGAATGAGGTCGTAGGGGGTGGGCCTTAGTCCAATCTGACTGAGGTCCTTATAAGAGAGGAAATGAAGACACAGATAGACCTAGGGGAGGGGCCACCTGGAGAAGACAGTCACCTACAAGCCAAGGAGAGAGGTCTCAGAAGAAACCAGTGTTGCTGAGACCATGATGGTTGACTTCTGGCTTCCAGAACTCTGAGAAAATACATTTCTTTTGTGTGGTCCACCTAGTCTGTGGTACATTATTATGGCAGCCCTTGCCAACACTTACAATGAGTTTCAAGAATATTATTAGCTTAATTTAAAATTATTCTATGATGTTTGACCTTCTATTGTGATTCTTGTATCTGGGCCCTCCTTTATGGGTCTACTGCTTTTACACTTTTAAAGACCACCTTCATTTTGGGGGTGGGGGTGGTGCAGGGGCCCAGAATACAGTTGGGCAATAGCAAGAAGGTACTAGTTTGGGGTTGGGGGGTGGTAACCTTATACTCAATGTGATACCAGTGGTTGCTAGGGAAGGGAAAGGTTTGGGAGAAAATTCTCACTGTCTTAGGAGCCACATCTCTCTCTACCCTTCCCATCTACCACCTGGTGGTTAGGAGTCTGGATTATGGGAGAAGCTTATGGATTATTGGTATTATAACCATATCACAATGTACAGTAATTACATATGTAAGAGAAGAAGATATAGTCACTCTTCTAAACCCATTAAGAAGATGGAGGGATCACTTAACTAACACTGATTTGAGACTGAGGTTTAAGGTGGACGTTGACATGGTGCCTGTAAGGCAGTGATGTGTGGATACTCTCGACATTCATATGATGGCCCATAGGTGAGCAGCATCAGCATCCCTTTGAAATTCTTTTGAAATGCAGAATCTTGGGCCCTACCTCAGAACTACTGAACCAGAATTTGCATTTTAATGGTAACTCCACAAATAATACAGATTAAAATGTGATCATTATTAATGTATAGTATCGAGGGAGAAACATCTGTCAAGGGAAGGATCCTATTGTATGGAGATGATGGGTATGATGGTCTCACGAGGCAGCTGGCACTGCTAAATCCCGTCAAAGGTACTGGGTTTGAGAGCTGGGGCCCATAGTTTAGGCTTCTTTTTGTCACTACCAGTTTTCTCCAAGATGGAGCAGGTCAACAGAAGCTTTCTTCCAGGAGTTTCTGGAGTGTTCTAGTGACCCACCTATCTCCCCCATGAGCTCAGAGCCACAAGGACTAAAATTTGCCTGTTCTCAGCTATTCATTATACACACGGTCAGCCCTTGAACAACATAGCTATGAATGGCATGGGTCCACTTACAAGTGATTTTTTTCAATAAATACAGTATTGTATATGTATTTTCCTTACATTTTTTCTTAACAGCATCCTCTTTTCCCTAGCTTACTTTACTGTAAGAGTACAATATATAATAATACAACATATAAAATAGGTGTTCATCGACTCTTTGTTGTTGGTAAGGCTTTTGGGCAACAGTAGGCTATTACTAGTTAAGTTTTTGGGGTGTGTCAAAAGTGATACATGGATTTTTGCCTGTGTAGGAGGGTGTAACCCTAGCCTTTGCATTGTTCAAGGGTCTCCTGTCTATATCTCATCCTCCAGCTCTGCTCTCTGGATCTAATAGTGATGTGTGAGAGTGCGATGAGTGATGGAAGAGAACCTCGGAGCCTCAGGGGATGCTTTTCTTACATTATTTTATTCTTGACTTACCTCAGTGTAAAAATAAATTCCTCGAAGGAAAATTAAGAGCATCTGATTAACGAAGCTTTTGTTTTTGTTTTTGAAAACTCCAAATGCTGAGGCCTGGAAAACATGGTGGCAGGTACCGTCCTTGGGAGTCACCATTTTCCGGCACACTGTCTTTAAATCCTAATCTCTTTGGTGTCCAGGGCTTGGCTTGTATGACTTTGTGCTCTTACAACAACCCCGTAGTTGTTGCCATTTTTGCATGTCCAGTGGGGGAAATTGAAGTTCAAGGGCTGGTGTGTCCGGGGCCAGAGTTGGGATTCTAATAGAGCGCGAATTGCAGAGACTGTAGTGCAGTTTCTCATCCCTACCTGTTGGAAAGGGTGCTCTTTGAGCATCCTTGGGGCAACTTTTGGGGTACCTGGGTGACTCGTTCAGTTAAGTGTCCAATTCTTGGATTCGGCTCAGGGTCGTGAGTTCAAGCTCAGCATGGAGCCTGCTTTAAGATTTTTTTTTTCTCTCTCTCTCCTTCTGTCCCTCCACCTTGTTCTCTCTCTGCTTCTCTAAAATAATAATAATAATAATAATAATTAATAAATAAATAAAGAACAACCCCACACAAGCCACATTCAGCCATTTAAGTCTTACTGCTCGTTCAAACAGCACATCTTTAAATGTAAAGAAAGAAAATAACCATGATGGGCACCCAGGTACACACAGAATAGAGCCTGATATGATCCCCCAGGTGCCTTATCTCCCTTTTCTTGTCATCCTTTGTCCCTGCTGGATGCGCTAAGCCTTGAATGATGACAGGGAAGGGCTTTGGGGCACTAGTGGAAGTGGGCAGGGAGGAGGTGGCAAAGGAGAAGGAGCTTTAGAGAGGAAGGTGCAGAGCAAAAACAGAGAAGCTGGGTACTTTTCTTAGTCCTCTAGTGACTTCCAAAGTTGAACACGAGATTATATCAAACAAATTATCAGTATAGTATCTTTTGAAAATGAAACACAAATGAACAGTTGATGAGAGCAGGATGTGGGAAGTGGAGATGTGTCCTAACTGGACATTTCCTGTTGGACAATTTCATTTCCCAATCAGGAAGAAGGGCATTTCTCCTGTGGCATCACATGAAAAAATCCAGCACAACTCTTGGAGGAGATTGACACTCTTTTCTGGAGCAAAGACTGCCTCACGCAACTTTTGAACATCCTGATTTACAGTATCTTAACACTTAAAGCCTTGAATTGAAAAGGGAGACATCAGTGTTGTCCAAGCAGAGATAAGGCTGAATCTGGATATTGTTGTAACAAACAAGAAACAGATAATGCCAAGAATATATATAATGGTGTCTATCACCACCTTGGAATAAGGCATTGTCCTAAGGAGACTTTGATTCTCCATACCAAACACTGGGAATTCCTTGGCCCAATAGATCATGTTAGTAGAAATGCAAAATAAAGCCTAGATTGTATCCAATAAGAGTTGTTGCCTCCCTTTCTAATGAGAAGCCAGAGGACAATTAATGAAAGCTATGTAAATGTGCTCCTGGCTGTTAAGATTACAAAGAGAGTTCAGGGCTGGGTATAGAGAATCTGGGAGAATAGGATCCACAATCAATTATAGAGAAGGTCCTCCTATCTCGGACAGGCACACACATTTTGATAGCTCATCAGGGAACCAATTGCATCCAGGCGCCTTTTGGAAGAAAGATGTAGGAACATGCTCCCTCCTATTTGGGGAGTGCTACAAGGGGGCTATTTTTGAATGATTAATTAAAGGGAATCAATCTTCATTGCTTTGCTACTGACGTGAAAAGCGCCAGGCCTGTACAGTAATCGCTTGCAATTATTCAACTACCCCTTTGGCAAGGACAACATAATTAGTCTTGGTGGTGTTGAGAGATTCTTTTTATTCCCAACAAATTGGCAGTTTTAATCAAGTGTTGCTGGAAATTTATCATAACACAGGGAAAACAATAGGTGAAGGTATAGGGCCCCAAGCTGTGTGACTCCTATCTACAATGGGACAAATTTACAATGCTAACAACATGATAAATACTACCAATCCGAGAATGCGTTGATTATAATTTCATATCAGCACCAAGCCCTGGCAGTTCTTACTTGTTCAGAAATACGGCTGTAACCCTTTCGCTGCCGCCTTGCCTTGGGTCGCTGGGGAAGCGGAGGGGTACAGCCCTGGGCACCCATGAACAGCAGCTTAGAAGGTTTCAAAGCACAGGAACCAGGGCAGGTTTCCAGAAATGCCAACATTCTCCCGCCGCAGGGGCCCAGGTAAGATGACAAGCCATCACCACGTCCCCTTCTGTGTTTTATTCTGAAGAGCCTCCAGCAGACACATCCTCCAGGGACCCAAAGACACGCCTTCTTCCCAGCTCTCTCTTTTCCCTCCTTCCAGGTGTTTTCATTGCTCCTAAGACCTTGGCTTAAAAATAATAGATGTTCGGGACGCCTGGGTGGCTCAGTTGGTTAAGCAGCTGCCTTCAGCTCAGGTCAAGGAGCCAGATGTGGGATCGAGTCCCACATCTGGCTCCTTGCTCAGCAGGGAGCCTGCTCCTCCCTCTGCCTCTGCCTTCCTCTCTGTCTGCCTGTGCTCGTTCTCTCTGACAAATAAATAAAATCTTTAAAAAAAAAAAATAATAGATGTTCTTGGAGCACGGAAAGCCTGTCAGGTATTATATGTAGCAATTTATCCGTGTCCCTGTAACACTTTGTAAGGGGGAGAACTCTCATTTTTACCATCTCTGATTTTTATGGGTGAGGAATTTGAGGCTTGGAAGATGGTGGATATTAGAGCCAGGATCCCTGACCAGGTGGCTCAGTTCCACGGCTGCGTGCCTAACCACCGTCCTGTATCACCTCTACTTGTAGGTGATAGACTCCTTATCCTTAGAGGTCTGGCACTATATGCCTCAACTTTTTTTTTTCTTTTTAAAGATTATTTATTTATTTCACAGAGAGAAACACAGCAAAAGAGGGAACACACGCAGGGGGAGTGGGAGAGTGAGAAGCAGGCTCCCCCTTGAGCAGGGAGCCTGATGCAGGGCTTGATCCTAGGACCCTGGGTTCATGTCTTGAGCCGAAGGCAGATGTTTAACAGCTGAGCCACCCAGGTGCCCCTATAAGCCTCAACTGGAGCTACAATGACACTTCCTACATTATTTCACCTTTGTATTCTGAGAAGAAATCAACAATCTTACCTTCAGGGGCCTGTGTGTTTTGTGGTGTGCTTCCATAACCGGTGTATATTTGGGGCGGGGGGTGAGGCGGGGCAGGGGGTTCAAAGGGTAAAATTGCTGAAACTTACCTCATCAATAAGAATCACTTAGGGTCCGGGGCGCCTGGGTGGCTCACTAGGTGAAAGCCTGTGCCTTCAGCTCAGGTCATGATCCCAGGGTCCTGGGATCGAGTCCCACATTGGGCTCTCTGCTCAGTGGGGAGCCTGCTTCCCCCTCTCTTTGCCTGCCTCTCTGCCTACTTGTGATCTCTCCCTCTCTCTCTGTCAAATAAATAAATAAAATCTCTAAAAAAAAAAAAAAAGAAGAAGAAGAAGAATCACCTAGGGTCCTTGTCACAAATAAGGTTCCCAGGGCCCTTCTCCAGATCTGCCTACTCAGATCCCTAAGGAAGGGCGAGGAAAACTTGTTCAGAAAGTCCACCAGGTATACCCTATGATCATGCTCTAAAGCAGAATATTTTGGAGTGGGTTCCCCTGAGAGTTAGTCGCACAAGATAGTAATCATTAGGAGAGTATTTTCTCCGGTCAGATAATTTAGGGGTATATGGATTAAAAGATACTGAGCACATTTCTTCTAAGAGACTTCCAATTTGATACCTAGAGAGAATTTCAAGGAGAAACTGGTAGTCACCTGCTTGCCTCAATCCTTTGACTATGGAGCTCTCTTCAGGGAGCAGCATCTCCCGGGACTAGGGATTTGCAGAGTGTTCTCTAGGAGATCCAGGTCCAAAGGATGGTTAATGAAATAAAGGAATCACCAAGAAAACTTCAGCTGCCAGCTTGAACAGTTAAGAGAATCATTCAGAGGCGTAATCACCAGCATCTCTTCCCTCAAGGTATTTTAAGGCAGTTTCTGGAAAACATTTATAAGGAAACAGTGACACATATATCCAGAAATTAGAGAGTGTGCTGAATTTGCTCATTTCAGGTGAGCTTGAGAAATGTATTAAATATTTATCCGACGTGAGATTTTAACAGCGTGTCCTTAGAGTCATGCTGGAATGGTCCTCAAGAAATAAACGGTGATTCAATTTTTCTTTTTCTATTTCTGCTGTCATAGTAGCAGCATAGGCTGAGGGAATACAAGTGGTTATTTAAAGTCTGTTTTGGCATTCGGAAGGAGTCTGGAATCCTAGGTTGAAAAGGGTTTGAAACATATCTCATAAATCAAAGGATGTTAGCCCAAATCCCATTGCTTAAAGGTGAGCCCTCTTCCAAACAAAATCTAAAAGCTTTGAGAAGTCACGATCAGCACAGTTAACACCAGAGTAGCTGATTTCTGGCCTTTGTAAAATGCAGCGTACTTAAAGGGGGGTTTCAGGAAGGAGCACATCAAGAACTAACTCCCAAACCCAGCAGAGCTCATTTGTGGGCAAGGCCTTGTCAGTTGCTGCCTGATCTCACTTTCACTTCTTTGTTCTACTTGCTGCAAGAAGGAACATCTGGCTCAGAGCCTGGAAAGCAGACTGGATCCTGTCATTGCACCTGCCCCAGGAGGAAAAGGAGAAATACTTTACTGACAAAAGATAGGATTTTCAGAGCCGCATTCCCACCCATTAAAGCAGCTTGTTTGATCCCTTCAAAGCTCAAGATCAAAGGGAGGCTTTTCCGGAGCTGCCAACCCATAAAGCTCCAGGCAAAGAGAAGGACCTCTTTGTTTTCACAGGGCCAGGTGGACTGGCCATTCCACTTCCCAGCCGCAGGAGGGGCTGTGGACAGGTTGAAGCGTTGTCTCTGCCTGACGGGTGCCATTTGCATCCCGGACCTTCTCGGGGAAAGCGGGAGTTACTCTAAGAAGAACTATGCAGGTCACAGCTGCTATTCGACAAAGGACCTCCTAAAGCTCCTCCATTCCCTTCCTCCACCTGGCAGACAGGTCACCAGCATTCATCTTACTCCCTAATCGAAAAGGCTTGACCATATCTCTGTGTGCAAGGAAAGCTCCCAGGACCTGGCCTCCCCTGTCATTTACTGAACCCAGTTGTGAGAACACAAGCCTGTAGCTTTCGTGTATTTACAAATCTCCATTTTATCTGGCATTTGCTGGCATGGACTGTAATGGAATGTATGAACCAGGGAAATGAACTTGGACCGGGTTCCCTGAAAAAGTGTGATGAGAGGTTGCTGAGCCCCCTCAGCCTGTCACCACCTCCCTGCCAGTAGCAGAGCCCTCCTGGCCTTAGGCCACTGCCACATGCTGACTCTGGCCGAGGCTCAAGGACTGGCGGCGGTGTAGAGCTTTTTTCTAGAAGGGAGGCAGCCAGACTGTGACTTCCTCTGGCAAGGGTTACACAGTGCGTGGAAGAGTTTTGCTTTTTAAAGTAATAACACCCTCCTCCCACACACAAACAAACATTTCTAAGCATCTCCAGAAAATCCCTCCTAGCCCCTGGAAGAAACAAAGGACCATGTAGGAAGTAACCATGGGTCTCCCTCTAACCACCCTCCCGTTTTTCAGCACAGAACCTGCAGGAAGACGTAGACGTAGAGGTTCAAAGCAATTGTGAGGGGAGAGGAAAGAACAAAAGTTACTGCTGGATACCTGAAAATAGGAACAGAAGCCAGATGAGATAAAGGTCAAAGGAATGGAATAAAATACCACCTTCTGGAGCTACGGCAGATGGGGGTGCAACGAGACCACACCCGCTCTTGGTCCAGGGATGTATTGTATTCCGGGGGCAAATTTTTCCCATAGAAAAGAATCTTCCTGGAAACAAAGTTGGGTGACATCACAGGATTCTGTATACAGACATTGACAGACGTGTGATTTATTTACTTATTTATTAAAATTATATATATATATATATATATATATATATATATATATATATATATATTTTTTTTTTTTTTTAGCTCAGACTCTTTTCTAGGTCCTGAGGAGCAGTTGGAGAGTAGATGAGCAGAGAAAAGCTATACTGGTTGAGAGAGAGTTAGCTGAGGGTGAGCTCCCGCCTTAGAGAGGGGAAATCATTCGTGACTCTGGAGGGAGAAGGTAGGGGCCTGAGTGGCAGAGAGGTCACAGCTGTGAGAAGGGAAGCAGTGGGAGACACGGACAGTGGGGAGCCAAGTTGGAGGTGGAGGAAGCCATTCTGTTCCCACGCATCTCCTTGGACAGAGTCCTCATCTGGCAGGGAAGGTCGCTCTGGTTTTGGAAGTCACTGAGTCACTGTCTTCCCCTGGGCTCCGCCTGTGCCATTGTTCTGCTCAGGTTTCCCCAGCTGGACAGCTGTGGTAGTGAAGGGGAATGAGTGTCTAGACAGTACTGCGTATCACCCCAAGTCTGTATAGCTTGATGCCCTGGGGAAACTGAGGGAAAGAAGGAGAAGTGCTAAATGTCAAGACTTTGAGATAGAAACAGGGCCTTTTACCAGCCTGGAGCAAGCTGGGACACAGAGGTTGAATTCAGAGTTGGGCCATATGGCTGGCTCTCTAAGCATCATTAGGAGAACAGCAGAGCTAGACATCCTGCCTTGTTGCTCTCCTTGGCCCTGGAAGGAGGCAGGCGGGGGTTTCCCCAAAGGTGGACCTCTCTTGGATCTTGTTTTTCTGTCTGTTGGAGGTAGTGTGTTAGCAGGAGCCTGCCCACAGTTCAGGGTCTGTGACACATGTGTTGACAATCTCATGCTTTGAGAAAAGGACACCAATTTCGGGGAGCTTTACTTATAGCTCCTGGTCCCAATATTTCAAGTTTTGGGAGAGAGCCAGGGTTCTCCCCTTCAAAATGCAATCCTTTCTCATACGAAAATGAAAGAGAACCCTCTCCTCTTTTTTTCTGATGCACCTACTCTGAGAGTATTGAGGCTAAAAAGCACTGTTGTTTAGTTGTTTACTTGTTTACTTGTTTGGTCAACCCCCTATGAGGAAATTGAGGCCCAGTGAATACTTGACATGCTCAGACCCAGCATGAAAGTGGTCAGGGGGAAACGATGAGACTCGGGAGGCCATTTGGATTGGTATGGCCACTTATAAGCATCTTATAAGCCACTTATAAGCACCATTGTGAAGAGATGGCTCCTCGAGAAGATGAGAACCCTGTCTGTCTACAGATATGTGTCATCGTGTCCCCATCACTTAACCAAGGTCCTGGCACATAGTGGGGATGCAACAAAAATATTCGTCTCTCACAACCTACATTTTTTATTAACATAGAATATATTGTTTGTTTCAGGGGTACAGGTTTATGATTCATCAGTCTTACACAATTCACAGCACTAACCACAGCACATACCCTCCCCAATGTCCATACCCCAGCCACCCCATTCCTCCCACCCTCCTCCCCCCCCCCGGAAACCTCCAGTTTGTTTCCTGGGATTAAGAATCCCTTATGGTTTATCTCCCTCTCTGGTTTCATCTTGTTTCATTTTTTTCCTCCCTTCCCCTACGATCCTCTGTCTTGTTTCTCAAATTCCTCATATCAGTGAGATTGTATAATAATTGTCTTTTTCGGATTGACTTATTTCACTTAGCATAATACCTACTAGTTCCATCCATGTTGTTGCAAATGGCAAGATTTCAGGTTTTTTATGGCTACATAGTATTCCATTGTATATATATACCACATCTTCTTTATCCATTCATCTCTTGGACATCTGGGCTCTTTCCATAGTTTGGCTATTATGGACATTGCTGCTATAAACATTTGGGTGCACATGCCCCTTCGGATCCCTACATTTGTATCTCTAGGGTAAATTTGTATCTTTAGTGCGATTGCTAGGTCATAGGGTAGCTCTATTTTCAACTTTTTGAGGAACTGCCCTAATGTTTCCCATAGTGGCTACACCATCTTGCATCCCTACCAACAGTGTTGGAGGGTTCCCCTTTCTCCATATCCTCGCCAACATCTGTCATCTCCTGACTGGTTAATTTTAGCCATTCTGATGGTGTGAGGTGGTATCTCACTGTGGTTTTGATTTGTATTTCCCTGATGCCGAGTGATGTTAATCACTTTTTCATGTGTCTATTGGCCATTTGGATGTCTTCTTTGCAGAAATGTCTGTTCATGTCTTCTGGCCATTTCGTGATTGGATTATTTGTTCTTTGGGTGTTGAGTTGATGAGTTCTGTAGGTTTTAGATGCTAGCCCTTTATCTGATATGTCATTTGCAAATATTTCACAACCTACATTTAATCCTTTGGCAAGTTCTTCTGACCCCACTTTCAAAATATGTTCTCAACGCAACCACTCCTCACATCCTCTGCTATCACCCCGGACTCAGCTGATATCGTCTCTTGCCTGGATTTTTGCAACCATCTCCATGTGAGTCATGCTATTTCTGTCATTACCACCTTTTCCACATCATCTGTTTTTTCCTTAGCAGACAGAATAATCTTTTAACAGGTAAAACAGATGATGTTATTCTGCTCCAAAAGCCTCCAGTGGCTTCCTTAGCCCCAACACACACATCATTGACGCCCCCCGCATCTTCGTGCAGTCTCCCCCCCCCCCCCCCCCCAGCCATGCAGAACCTCTTGTGATTCTCCACTAAGCCAGACATTATACCACATCAGGGCTTTGGCAGTTGCTGTCTACCTGCCTGGAATCACCCTCCCAGAGAGCTACCTGGCTCCCTGCATTATCTTCCTTAGACCTTTGCTCAAATTCTATCGTCTTGGCATCGATTTCATGATCGTTCTATTAAAAACTCACCCTTCCTTCCATCTCCCTTCCTTGCTTTATTAGTCCCTATGATACTTGTTATCATCTGACAGTCTGTGTAATTTACTTGATTATTGTCTTTCTCCTGCTAGAATGTAAACAACATGAAGTCAGGGATTTTTGTTTTGGTTACAGCCCCAGTGACTAGAAAATATCTGGTACATAGTAGGCTCTGGGTTCATGTTTGTTCAGAAAAGGGATGAAAGAACAAATGCAGATCTTTTACACAAGAGATTAGCTTATAGCAAACTGATTGCTTCTTTTCTACCCGAATAATAAAATTATGATGCATTTTTAAGTTGTTAGAAAGCACATGGTGACAAAAATATGAGCCTTGGAGACCTCATTTCTAACCTAGTCTGTTAGCTGTATGACCTCTCCGGGCCTCACTTTTCATAAAAGTTATGTAAAAATGATAATGTTGATCTCACCTAACTCAGAGAGCCACTGTGAGGGTAAAACATTATATATATAAAAACATTTTGAAAATGATAACACTCTTAGATGTGCATTATTATTATTTCCTGTGAACTCTTCTTCCCTAAGGAAGTGCTTTGCACTTCAGGTAAGGTAATAAAGCATCACTCAAGCAAGACAAGTCATCTTAACAAATTGGATGCCTTGTTAATTTCATAGGCCAGAAATACAGGAGGCGATGGGCCCCTTTGAACATTGTTTCACCACGAATTCTAAACAGCAATTATCAGCGCCTATAAGTATTCTTGATCTCCCTGACTTGGTGAAAACCCTGGTGATACATTTGGCAGCAAGGAGCAGAAACTGTCAGGACGGTTTACTTAATGATCCTCAAGCCACAAGTATTTATTGAATATCTAGATGCTGAGAGGGAAAGCAAGTTGCATAAGATTGTCAGCCCTTGGCCACAGCATAGTCCAATAAAATACAGAATCTTAGCGCACATAATGCAAGGTGCTTTCTAGATCTCGGTAGTCATGATTGTAACACCAGCGTTTCTGGCACTTGCCCATTTTCCTGGTCTCAGATACTTCCTGTCCTCTCTCTCGTTTTAGGCTCGAGCTACTCCCAACCCCTTATAGCTTCCCCCAAAACACCACGGAAATGGCATGTCTTTATGCATGTTTCTTCCATCTCAACTGTCTTTTCTCTCTTTGCTATTTTTCTTTGTCTTTTCAATCTTTTCCCCTCCTCTCCTTTCTCCTGCCAGAACTTGTTAATTCAGCGTTTAAGACTCAACTTAGCCATAAACTTTGCAGTGTTTTTGAGTTGCTTCACCCCACCAGTCTTGTTAAGATACTGCTCTTCTTAGCGTTCCAGCAGCACATAGCATAAGCTCTCCATTGCACTCAGAATGAAAGCTTTCCCTGGTCTTAATCTTAAGATCCTGGTCTCCTGTGGTCCTCACCTCCCACTGTCTTTCCAACAAATATCGGCCCACCTTATGGTCTTTGTATTCCTGCAACATGCCTAACTGAAGTCTTAAAAACTTGAAAAACTTAATGGCAAGACTTTAGCAACCTTACCACATCCCTGACAATTAGGGATGATGTCATGGAAGAAAACAGGAGACACCTACTTAATGTGGGTTGTGGGTTTTGAATTCAGAGAGCCTCAGAGCCCATCTGATTGGTCAGTCAGTACCCATGGCAACCCCATTGTGGTGATGCTCTCTGTGGAATAAAACCAGAAGGAGGCTTCTCAGAGTGTTAGAAAGATTTGGTGATCATCGATCGGCTTGGACTTCAGACACCAGGCGCATACTCAGATCCCTTCTGTGGTTACCTTGGGCTGTGGAAGTGTTGAGGTGTTCAGGTGCACCTGGGGATGTTCTAACCAGAGATTGACAGCTCTACCAAGAATCTTGTAATGGTCCATTGTGTGCAGTGATCTACATCTAACAACTACAGTGGGATTAATAAAAATTTAATCAGATTCCAATAATCAAAGAATCATGGTTTCTCACAGTCTTCTGGTTTAACACCCATGTTCCCAGGAACCAGTCCAAAAGTAGGACAGAGGCATGATCTGCCCTATTTGCCAAAAGCACACTGGATCAACCCCAAAACTAGTTTCCATATTTTTCAAGTTCTAATGAGCACGCTTATATAGAGGAGAAAGCTCTGAACAGCTGAGTGGGAACATTGAAGTTCTTGGCTTTCTTTTGAATCTTGCTTACCAAATGATACCATACATTTTTCTACCTCTGTTGGCCCTAAATATGGCTTTCAGAAGCATAGTAATTTGCTTAAAAATATTGTGAAAACCCTAAAAATCACCAGTCGATAAGTGTTACTGATCTTGAAGCTTATTTCTATCTTGCATTTTAGATCTTATTATAACCCCTTAAATTTGTGCATTGCAAAAGCTGTGTTTCATAGTTAGGGTCATTGTAATTACATTGTGCCATTGCACCCGTATTCTGGATTCATGATCAGGTAGGACATCAAGAAGGACAGGGACAGAGGTACAGTGGAAAGGACTAGGTTCTAGGCCTGGCTCTGGTATTGGCTCTTGATTTTTGGACAAGTCACCTTCTCTGAACCTTGGAGCTCTTCTCAGAAAAATTACTGGGCTGGGCTCAAGCAGAGATAATCAAACAGTTTGCAGTCTGGTTCGAAAGTTTCTGTAAACTGATGTACTAGATCTAAAGGGGCTTTAATAACTTGACTTCAAATGGTTCTCCTAGCCTAGATATTCAAAGGGAGCCAGACATAGATATTCGTATATACAGTCCTCACCATTTTTCAAGTTCACAAGAAATACTTACTAAAAAATTGTGTTTTATGAGCTTGACAGAATACGTGTGAGGTTATGTTGGGCTTAGGGACTGACTTTTTGTGACCTTTGGATAAATAGCATTTATTTATTTATTTTTAAGATTTCATTTATTTATCTGAGAGAGAGAGCTTGAGAGAGAGAGCACATACGCAGGGGGAGAGGCACGTAAGCAGGGAGAAGAAGCAGACTCCCTGCTGAGCAGGGAAGCAGATAAGGGGCTTGATCCCTCCCCCGGACCCTGGGGCCATGACCTGAGCGGAAGGCAGATGCTTTCTCATCTGAGCCACCTAGGTGCCCCGGATAAAGAGCATTTAAAATGCTCCTAAGGTGTAAAATGTCACAAAGAAAAGCAGTTATGCCATCTTTCAGGTGCTGTAAGTCCTCCTCTCCTTGGGGAAAATGGCCATATGAGCTAACCAGAAGAGCCTTTAATGATGCACGAGAAACAGCCTCACTTTTGCCTGGATGGGTCCTTTGCTTCCTCTTCCTGGTAACGGTTGGCCCCTTGCCTGCATCTGTGACATTCCGACTCAGCATAAGGTCACCTCAGCAGGGGTTCTTACTGCCACAGGAACAGCATGTCCTCCAGGAAAACTTCCCTTAGCTTCCCACATCCTGAATCTTTTTCTTTGTAGGAGAAGGAAGACAGTTTTTGACACATTTGTATGCTCAAGAGACTGTACCATAAAATGGATGAGTCATGAACAAAGGAGATATTTTCTCAAACCTGGATTACTTTTCCAGTTTAACAAACAAAATTGAGAGTGCAAAGTTGTGCAGTCAGCATTGGCAGGATCATTAACACCAGGTTTAATGCAAATTGCCTCTAATTATGTGTGGAGTTGAATTAATAAATTATATATGGAGAAGCAGCTCTGAATAGCTGGGCAGAAACTTGGAAGCTTCTGGTTCCCCTTTGTGTTCTACTTCCTCAATAATAGCATAATTTGGCTGATGTACTTTTCTCCTGACTCAGATTGCTCCTTAAACTTCACTGCCCAGAAACCCCATGTGATAAACTATGTTGATAATTCTGTGTTCACGCTGACAGTGGGTTTTGAGGTCATCAACTGGTAAACTGAAGTCTGAACATATGTCTTTGGCTAGCATGACAATTCTGCAGCCACGAAATATTGTCTAAATAAGCACATATGTGCTTTTAGAGGATGTCATTCATGTGTTCATCTTGGGCAAACACACATACTGTACCCAGTCTTAACCATTCCGTTACTGCTGTCCTCTGAACACCCAGAAAGACGTTCTCTGTGATAGGCTCCGTCTCTACCATCACAACTGAACTTCGAATGAGTTTTTCTCCTCAGGTCACCTTTCCACGTTCAGTGTTTTATAATACTGCAAGTGAAACAGCTTTGCACACCACCAAAAACCTACAAACCTACATTACTTGTGGCAAAGTGGTGATTTGTTACACTGAATGATGTTTAGTTAAATATATATATAGACATACACACACATACAAACACATATATCTGTCTTGTCAAAGCTTTGTTTTTTTTTTAAGATTTTATTTATTTATTTGACAGAGACACAAGCAGGCAGAGAGGCAGAGAGAGAGAAGGAAGCAGGCTTCCCACTGAGCAGAGAGCCTGATGTGGGGCTCGATCCCAGGACCTGGGATCATGACCTGGGCCGAAGGCAGAGGCGTTAACCCACTGAGCCACCCAGGCACCCCTTGTCAAAGCTTTTTAAAAGCTTTTGCCGGGGTACCTGGGAAGCCTCTGCCTTCAGCTCAGGTCATGGTCCCGAGGTTCTGACATCAAGCCCCACATCGGGCCCTCTGCTCAGTGGGGAGCCTTCTCCCCCCTCCGCCCCCACCCCGCCTGCCTCTCTGCCTACTTGTGATCTCTGTCTGTCAAATAAATAAATAAAGTCTTTAAAAAAAAAAACAAAAAGGGACGCCTGGGTGGCTCAGTTGGTTAAGCAGCTGCCTTCGGCTCAGGTCATGATCCCAGCGTCCTGGGATCGAGTCCCACATCAGGCTCCTTGCTCGGCAGGGAGCCTGCTTCTCCCTCTGCCTCTGCCTGCCTCTCTGTCTGCCTGTGCTCGCTCTCTCTCTAACTAATGAATAAATAAAATCTTTAAAAAAAAAAGCTTTTGCCTTACGTGAATAACTTACCAACAGAAGTGATTTGGGTCTGATGAGATATAAAAAAAGGTCCATGATAAGGAGGGAGCTGAAGGAATTGAATGTAAGAATAGAAAATTTCATAGGGTCCTGGGAAAAATCCTCAAAAAGTCATTACATGTATTATTCTGGTCTAAAGGAGGGCTCCTGTTAAGATTTCTGTTCAGAGGAAGAGTCCAGTGAAAAGATAAAAACTCAAGGAAGGGAATCCATAATTGTTCCCATAGTGATTTAGTCTTATCTTTTTTCTCCCCATCCATTTGGGAAATGATGCCTATATTTTCATAGTCCTGCTTTGAAGGTGCTACTCATTGTGGCATTAGGAAGTAATAGTGACATTGTCCGTGTATATCCTATGATCCTGTGACACCACTGACCACTGGGCTGTCCCCCTTGTATAAAGTACATCATCTTCACTGATCAGTGACCTCATTTTGGGGGGTCATATCATTATCCTCAAAAAATAATTCTCAGAACTTATGTGAATCTTAGAATGAGGGGAATCCTTGCCAGCCTCTTCTCAGGGACTCCCCATTCTTACACCCATTTAAAGCTCAGCTTATACTTATATGAAGGCTGAATATGGTTCCATCAGGGACAACTTACCAGGAAGGAGACAAAAACTTGGCGGGTATTTAGAAAGTCCTCCTCTTAAAAATCCGAGAATACAGGGAAAAGGGAGAAAAAGTAGCATTCAGGAAACCTGATGATGGAATGGGCACTGTTACTCTTAGAATGGCCTCACCATCCTGTGTTTGGAGGTGCAGAAGTAGGTAGATAAGAAATGTAGGTCACCTCTTGGATTTTCATGGACTTGCATACGTTAAGAGTTAAGTCCCAAAAGCCTCATCGATACTTATCTTGACATGCGAAATCTCCATGCAGAGCAGGATCACTTTAAGTAAATAATGGGCAAGGAAAGGTTTCTGTTGGCTTTTTCAAGGTTTCAACTCAAATCTCAGATCTCGTCCAAACATTGCATCGAATGCATTAAGCTCCAGGATTAGGATCTGACTGGATCTCAGAGGCTTAAATGTAACTAGGAAATGTGACAAGTGACAACATGGCAGGGCGCACAGAGGAGGAGGGACAGCCTGGGGAAGGTAGAGGAGGCAATGGCGTGCGTGTCAGATTGGGGCAGGTCCGACCCCCAGCAGAGCCCTGGCTCTCCAGCTGGAGGTGCGCTATCTCTTCGGGGTGCTTTGTGTAAGGAGTTTCCCATGTGCAAGGTAGGCAGCTACATGAACAAACCCATCGCAGCGTGAGGCAGGAGACTGGGGCCAGAGCTCACGCAAGAGCAGAATGGGACAGCGGGCTCTGTGGAGAGCTGGACCATCAAAGGCAGACCACGCCCTCCTCAGCCGACACTCTGTGACCGCAGGATCCAGCCTTCTGCAGTCGCATGTGCCCGAGCACAGCTGACTCAGATTCGAGAGGCTGTGGGTATGTCTTGGCGTTAGTTTCCAAACCCCGCCCCTGGCCCCGCTCCAGGCCCTTTGGTTCAAGTTCAGGTTGCAGGTCTCCAGTAGGCTGGAACTTGGAAAGTTGGAGTTGAATAGAGGTATGATTCTCTTCCTATCTGTTGGAACTTCTCATAATTGAGAATCCTTTGGAATGCCAATAAATATTTATTTGATGATATTGATCAAACACTTTTACAGATACTATGGGAATAGGGCAAGGTACTATTTCCACCGACAGGGACTGTAATAGCCTGCAGTTTTTATTGGCATATGAAAGTGAATTTTGTATTTTGTTTATGTCCTTTGGAATTTCTCTTTATTACTTTTTATTACTTCCAGCCTTACTGATCAGCAAATCATCCCAGTGAGGGTTGTCAGATTTAGCAAATAAAAATTTGACTAATAATATTCAATATTGAATATTGGCTAATAAATTAAAAATACAAATAACAGCTAGTTATATTTCAATTTCAGATAAACAATGTTTTTTAGTATTAATGTGTTTCAAATGTTGCATATCTCAAATGTATAGAAGTCTTGTTGTATTAGGAATTATGCCTTTTTTTTATAAAAATACCTATGAGTTGCCAAATTTAGCAAATAAAAACATAGAATCCCCAGTTAAATTGGAGTTTCATATAATAACAAATAATACATTTCATATTATTAGATATTCTTATACTAAAATGTATTTATTTGAAATTCAAATTCAATGAGATGTCCTGTCCTTAATGTGGCAACCTAAATCCCGATACTGAGTATATTCTTCCATCTTACTTTTTTTTGAATCCCCTACAAAGCATTATGTACCAGGTGTTATGGACTGAATGTGTAGCCCCCAAAATTTGTATAGTGAAGCCCTAATACCCAATGTGATCATATTTGCAGATGGAGCTTTTGGGAGGTGCTTAGGGATAGATGAAATCATGAGAATGAGACTCCAACCATGGGATGAGTACCCTTACAAAAAGAGACACCAGAGAGCCTGTGCCTTTCCTCTCTCTCCCTGCCTCCCTCCCTGTACCACAAAGGAAAGGTCACATGAGCACATAGCAAGATGGTGGCCACCTATAAGCCAACAGAAGAGTCCTATAGAATAGAAACCAGCCATGCTGGCACCCAGATCTTGGACTCCCAGTTTCCAGAACTGGAATTATGAGAATCTGACTTTCTGTCATTTAAGCCCACAGTCTATGGCAACCCAAGCTGACCAAAACAGAAGATGTGGTTGGGATGTCATGAAAGGGTTCAAATTGAGTAACATGGGCTCTGTCCTCAAGGACCTCTCTAGAAAAAAGAGAAGAATGCATAATGGCACTTGGTCTGGTCTGCTGCCTGAATCTCTCCTATCTCTGCTCCCTCCTGTTCCAGCATGGGTTCTATTCTAGGAGGGACCCTGCATGCTTGTCATCTTCATGTCATACCGAACGGTGTCATACTTACCCACAATCTCCTTCTTCTTGAGTTCCCTGTGGTCCAGTCCATCCTCACCACTGCCAACTGAGGTAATTTCTAAAACATGAATCCAATCCAACTGCTCATCCAGATAATCCATGCTTCTTTTTTCCCCATGAAATGCAGTCAAATGCTCTACCACTGAGCTATACCCTCATTTTCCCATGAAATGAAGTGCAAACTCCACAGTATCAAAGTTTGGCTCCTCCAGCCTTGCTGGCCCCTTCTGCCTACTTGCTACCCATTTCTCTTTCTCTGTGAATCCTATCCTCAAGTAGTACCACCTGTTATGGATAACTGCTGGTATCCTAACCCACTAACCCATCCTAACCTCTGAATGTGACCTTATTTGAAAACAGATCCTTTACAAGTAAAATTAGGTCTGTTAGAATAAGCCTCTGGGATGACTGAGAACAAGGGAAAATTTGGACATAGAGATAGACATGCTGTAGAAGGAAGATAGGGTAGAGAGACAGAAAATCAGAAGGTGTGGATTTGCGGTGAATTGCCTGAAAGTAAAGGAAAGGCAAAGCTTGCCACGAACCACCAGCAGCTAGGAAGAGGCCAAAAGTGGTTCCCCCATGGGTGTGGAAAGGAGTGTGGCCCTCCTTGCTGACATCTCAGTTTCGGACTTGCAGTTTCTAGTGTTGCAGGGCAATGAACCTCAGCTGCTTTAAGTTACCCAGATTGTGGTACTTTATTCCAGGCACCTTAGGAAATGAATGTACTACCACCTGACTTATTTTTTTTCTTGAATGTGTCCTGCCACTTTGTGGCCTCTGATCTGCAGTGTCCTGCCATGCCCATCCCTCCAGCCCTACAACCCCCCCATCCCGAAGTGTTGACTCTGTGGCCTAGCAAAGACTCTGGGACACCTTCCCTGAGTGTGTACCCTCAGGCAGAATAAATAGGGCTTTTAGCCACGCTCACAGAGAAATTTGTTCGCACCTCTCCTCTCCCGCTCTTATATGCTATTGTTTCCAGTTGTTTAACACCTAATGAACATCACAAATATTTGTTGGCCACATGAAGTGCGTAACACAGTGAAGGTATTTGTACACTGCCATTTGGCTTTCCCATAAACTCTGTGCCAAGCAGGTTTTATAGTGGTTCTGTTTACAGCTTAATGTTCGAGAGTTTAGTAAACTGTGCAAGATCACATATCTCTAAGTAGCAAAGCCAGAACTCAGGTTCAGGCCATCTGATTCCACTGTCAACCACACTGGCATGTCGCCTTCTACATGTGTGTCTTTCTCTCCCTTTTCAGAGATTGGATACTGTCCTTTCAGCATCTTGCCGTGGCCTCCCACCTAGAGTAGTCCTCCTCGATACAGGGTTTGTGAAATTTCAGGGTATTCCATTGCATTCAGTTGTAGTGATTATAATATGAGTATGTCTTAGGTGAAAAGGATAGAACAAATTGCAAAGGAGAGAGATCATATTTGCTAGAGAATTGACAAAGTTTTTAGTAAATATGTGATTGCGATATTTATCACGTAATTGTTCTTCGTGTATTGAAGAATTCGGTTAAATTACCACCAAGATAATATAATGTAACCCTTCAATATTTGCCAGACTTTTTGCAAACTTTTGATTCTTGCTCCATTTCAGATACTTTTTTCCAGTATCTCCACTGACTTACATTGGTGTAAAGCTGGAAAAATTTGTATTTGTATGTGAGAGCTAAAATTGAAAAAAAAAATTGAGTATCCTTAGAATTTCAGAAGTATTTTCCACTAAATAAGTTTTTATTGCAAGTTTATTAGGTGCATGGAAGTGTTCTAGAAGTAGTGGCTAAGAATATGGTTGATGTAATAAATGAACACCACAAGTAACATTATATCACCTTTCTTTAAGGGTGTTAAGATTTACAAATATGGAACATTATATCACCTTTAAGGGTGTTAAGATTTACAAATATTTATTTGAATCTATTTAAGACAATAAGGGTGATCATTTTTTCTTATGTCTTCATAAAACATGCTATTTTGTTGTTAAAATTCCTGGACGTCTCATGGAAAAGAAGGATGTTCTCAACAGAGTATTTCCTGGGTGTTGAATGTTAACAAGTATTGCCAGAAAGAAGTATTCAAGCATAGGAAATAAAAATTAAATCAACCACTATTATTTATTTTGCAGGATTTCTCAAAGGCTTTATTTGCTAGTGTCTTTTTTTAATGTTTCTAATTTTTATTTAAATTGTAGTTAGTTAATATATAGTGTAATATTAGTTTAAGGAATAGAATTTAGTGATTCATCACTTACATACAACACTTGGTGTTCATCACAACAAATGTCCTTACTACCTATCATCCATTTACTAAAAAAAATCTCCCAATAAGTGGATGTCTAGGGCCAGATGGCTTCCTGGAGGAATTCTACCAGACATTTCAAGAAGAATCAATGCCATCTTTCTCAAATTGTTCCAAAAAATAGAGAAGGAAAACTCTCAAACTCATTCTATGAGGCCAGCATGACCTTGATCCTAAAACCAGACAAAGACCCCACTAAAAAGGAAAATTATAGGCCAACATCCCTGATGAACATGTATGCAAAAATTCTCACCAAGATACTAGCAAATCATTGCGACGACATGGATGGAACTAGAGCGTATTATGCTTAGTGAAATAAGTCAACTGGAGAAAGACAACTATCACATGATCTCCCTGATATGAGGAAGTGGAGATGCAACGGGGGTGGGGGTTAAGGTGGTAGGAAAAGAAAAAATGAAACAAGATGGGATCGGGAGGGAGACAAACCAAAAGAGACTCTTAAAACTGAGGGGGTTTGGGGGGGAGAGGGGTTGGGAGAGGATGGTGGGGTTACATTATATGTTTAAATAAAAAAGCTTAAAGAAAAAGAAAAAGATACTAGCAAATCAAATCCAATAGCACATTAAAAGAATTTTTTGCCACAATCAAGTAGAGTTACTCCTGGGTTGCAAGAGTGGTTTAGTAACTGCAAATCAATCAATGTGACACATTGCATAAGTAAAAGAAAGGATAAGGACCATATGATCTTCTCAATAGATGCAGAAAAGAAGCATTTGACAAAGTACAGCATCCATTCTTGATTAAAAAAAAAAACAACAACAAAAAACCTCAACAAAGTAGGGATAGAAGGGATATATCCCAACATCATGAAGACCCACATGAAGTTCCCCCACATCCTCAGTGGGGAACAAATGAAAGCCCTTCTCCTATGGTTAAGAACAGGACAGGGATGTCCACAATCACGTTGCTATTTAACACACTCCTAGATGTCCTAGGGTCAGCAATCAGACAATAAAATAAAAAATAAAAGGCATCCAAATTGGCAAAGAAGAGCTCAAACTTTCACTCTTTGCAGATGACATATACCCTATGTAGAACCTGAAAATCAAAAAATTGCTAAAACTGATATAATAATTCAGTAATGTTGCAGGATACAAACTCAATGTACAGAAATCTGTACATTGAGAATTTCTGTACACTAATAATGAATCAAATTTCTGTACACTAATAATGAAGCTGCAGAAAGAGAAATCAAGGAATCCAGGAATCGACCCCATTTGCAATTGCACCAAAACCCATAAATGCCCAGGTATAAACCTAACAAAAGAAGTAAAAGATCTGTACTCTGAAAATTATAGAACACTTATGAAAGAGATGGAAGAAGACACAAAGAAATGGAAAAACATTCCATACTCTAGGATCAGAAGAACAAATATTGTTAAAATGTCTATACTACCCAAATCCGTCTACACATTTAATGCAATCCCTATCAAAATAGCACTGGTATTTTTCACAAAGCTAGGACTAACCATCCTAGTGTTTATATGGAACCACAAAAGACCCCAAATAGCCAAAGCCATCTTGAAAAAGAAAAGCAAAGCTGGAGGCATCACAATCCCAGACTTCAAGCTCTATTACAAAGCTGTGGTCCTCAAGACGGTGTAGTACTGGCACCAAAACAGACACATAGATTGGTGGAACAGAATAGAAAACCTAGAAATGGGCCCACAACTATATGTTCAACTAATCTTCCACAAAGCAGGAAAGAATGTCCAATGGAAAAGACAGTCTCTTCAACAAGCAGTTTGGGGAAAACTGGAGAGTGACATGCAGAAGAATGAAACTGAGCCATTTTCTTACACCATACGCAAAAATAAACTCAAAATGGACAAAAGACCTAAATGTGAGACAGGAAACCATCAAAATCCTGCAGGAGATCACAGACAGCAATATCTTTGACCTTGCCCGCAGCCACTTCTTGTAAGACATGTCTCCAAAGGCAAGGGAAACAAAACCAAAAATGAACTGCTGGGACTTTAGCAAGATAAAAAGTTTCTGCACAGCAAAAGAAGCACTCAACACAACTAAAAGACAGTCAATGGAATGGGAGAAGATATTTGCAAATGACCTGTTAGTAGTCATTTTAAATCCCCAGAATAAGAAATCAAAGCAGTCTGCATATTTATTTTTCTCCTCCACCTTCTCACTGAGGTGATCTAAGAAAAAACATTTTACCAACTTTTGGTTCATTATTCATTTGCTAGAGACTAGACAGAAACTTTTTTTTGGCCACTGAAGAAAATTAATTTATGTTTTGAGTAATTATTTGAGTAACTTTCACTGAGTCACCAAGTTTTTTAATAATTTAAGACTTATATACTATGCTATCTTATTCATAAATCCTGGATCAGAGAAACATGTTCTAGTGTTTCTTTTCCTCAGTGAGAAAATTATAACTGAACACAGGACTTTCTGTCTACTACTACATTTTCTTCTTGAATTTAGACCTAGAAGCGTATTTATCCATCGTATCTTTATAAATGGATCAACAAATAAGTGAACTGAACAAATAACATACTGGCTATATCTTGGAAATTCAGGAAGGCCTTCATGTAGCGATCTAGAGAGGAATGGTGTGTGGATTGAATTGTTTACAGTTTTAGCAGATTCATCACCACAATTTTAGGTGAATGTCATCTAATCCTTATATGTAAATATCTTGGTGAAATACACAAAAAATAGTCCTGCTCTTGCTTTTTTTTTCTCTCTTCTCAAACTTCAGGTTTTTCATTGTTTAAATCCCAACAAAATGAATCAACCTGAACCAGACCAATGAGTCACCATGCTTCCAGAGTACTCTAGGGCCACTTTTAGAAATAGCAACAGTTAACAACTTGAAATTCTTTTGATTTTACCAACAGTCTTCATTTTATTGATTGGTAAGCTAAATGGATAATCTTATCATTTACCTACTGTTTAGTTGTTGTTTTTTTTTTTTCTTTGCATCTTTTCACATGCACCTCTTGGTTTTTCACTGTTTAAACCTTCTCAGCTCTTCAGTTTTTGTGATTTCACTTATTGAGGCTGAATTAAGTTACCTTGTAATGGTACATTAGTAATATACAAAAAGCTACATGCAGGCCTTCCTAAATTTCTAAAGCAGTAGTGGTTCAAGCCAGGCAACAGCTCTTTAGAAATACTGAATAAATATTTGTTGCATGAAACTGAGCTTTGGAGGACAGCACATTTGACAGCAGTTTGTCATGAGAATTCATAGACATTCTTCTGCCATTGTGCGCTACCATCCCCAGTATAGACTCACATCCTTTCTGCTATGAATAACCTAGAGACGGGGTATAAGAACTGGGTAGAAGTTTCTATTTTCAGTCCCTCCTTCCTTCCTCTCCTCTCTGACTTTGTACCTTTTGTAGAATTTTCTGGATACCTCATCAGTATCCATTCTCTACTTTCAACTTCTAGGTATTTTCCTAATGGTTGTTACGTTTTAGTTGATGCCACCTCTTGGTCCAGACATGGATCTTGATTGGCTTAGGCCAGTCAGTAAAATCTTACTCCCCTTTTCCTAGCCATGGCTCATAAATAGGCGGCAGTCCCTCACGCTTAAGTGGCCTTTTCTCACCCTCTGGATGGTGAGATTATGCAAATAGAAAGTCCGGCCCTGAGGAAGTCATTTTCCTATCAAGGAGAAAGCCAACCCAAAGATAAAGCTACTATTGAGTAGGACAGACCCAAGAGAATACCACAGAAATGAGGGTGGAACTAATCAGACCCTTTGAAGTTCTTAACTTGTGAATTTTTCATTTATATGGTCCAATACATTAATATACAAGCCAATTTGTTGTGGATTTTCAGTTACTTGCTATGAGAAGTATTCTCTATGATATATCCTTCTTCCTCTCAGTAAGAATGTATTGAATACCTACTATATTTCAAAGTTGTATATTATTTGTATCAAGGAATAGAAAGAAGTAAAATCTCTTCTAGAAAGAAGCTGTACCGTCATTTTTTGTTCTACAAAGTCCATTTATCCCACTTCCGCACCTCTTTTACTGGGGACATTTTGTTCTCTTTTTGTCCCATTGCTGCTCTGGGAGCTGAGATCATCAGGTTACCCTGACCTTCTGTGTTAGAACCCATACATTTGAGAAGAATTGTATACCATTTGGATGAAAAGATGTCTAGGACCAAATACAAGTCGACTCCCAAGGTCTCCTTTGATTTACTGATCTCTAGGAGAGCAAAAGCCTTTTATCTTGTTAGAGTAGAGAGATTTGATGTGGATTATCCTTCTTCTCTTAATAATGTCTCTTTGCATCCAGTGAGGCCCAGCTGTCACAGTGAAAAGTAGAGGAAAGGTGGAATAAAAAATGAAACTTGTTGTGGGAAGTGTTGGAGTTAGAGGCCACGTTCATCCAGTGATGATAATGGTGGTGGACCCAGGAGAGCCAGGTCTATTCTATTCAACCAGCACAGTGTTTTCATGGTGACAGTAGAAGCTAGGAGCATTAAGAACTAGATTGAATGCCACACATCCTGTATTGATTGTCCACTCATTATTTCAAGATGTCCGTTGAACACCTAATACATAGCACAGACTGGGAACCCAACTGTGCATAGGACCCTCACTGTGCAAAGCTCACACTTTAGTAGAGGGAATAGATACCTAAACCAGTAGGTGTAAATGCAGAGTGAAAGGCATTAAACCAAAAGCAAGGGAAAGCAATCCCTCTATCCAAAGGTGGAGAAAGTTTTGATATAGGAGTCACCACACAGACTGAGGGACAAAAACCTGGTCTTGTC
This sequence comes from Taxidea taxus jeffersonii, assembly GCA_003697995.1. Taxonomy (NCBI): domain Eukaryota; kingdom Metazoa; phylum Chordata; class Mammalia; order Carnivora; family Mustelidae; genus Taxidea; species Taxidea taxus. The sequence goes on along the minus strand of RCUC01134828.1, from coordinate 27,073 downwards.
CATGGTCCTGGCAGAACTAGGACCAAATCTGAGCCCTTGATTGCTAGTCTGACATGCATCTTAAAAGACAAATTATGCCACCCTGTTGTGAAGAGCCCTCATGAACTGATGGGAAAGAAATATCCAGAAGAATGGAGCTGGAAACGAGGAATAGTTTTGAGAAAAAAGAAACCTGTACATCAAGACCAACAAATACCAGTACAGAGGTAATCACTGGGAAGCTTGGTGAAGCAGAAAACTGAGTTAAAGCTGAGAGGAAGTTGCCTCTGTGGAGAAATCACATGTTCAGTTGTCCTCCAAAAGTAATCTGTATGAGAAAACTGCCATAGACCCAGGGCAAGATTGGGAGTGGACAAATTGCTCTAAATTGATGTGCTATCAAGCTAGAGAATTGCTCTAAAGACACACTATCAGATTCTTCTGGTCGCCATCTTTTCTGTATCTTTGGTGGTTCACGGCTCCTGGATGAGCAGTCTATAAAGACACACACCCTTGATCCTTTAAACAGATTTTAGTGATCATTCAACAAATTGATATTAAGGGCCTACTTTGTGGAAGGTACTATACTATGTACTTTGTTTTTTAATCTTTTGCCAATTATTTATTTTTACACCTTGTCCCTCATAAAGAAGGAGGACTGCTAGCAAATGTAAGTAAAATACAGGATGGCCTAAGTTTACAACTGTTTTTTCCTGCTCCTGCTTTTAACTCTGTGCAATTCTTTTTTTTTTTTTTTTGTATTGACTGGACTCTACAATTTCCCCATCCTTTTGGTTATGGGAATAAAGCCCAGTCTGGTTGCAACTGCAGTCTATAAACTCAAACTCAGACTGGCAGGTTTCATTCTCCAGTCCACAATTTAAATATCTGCTGGACAGTTTAGATGTAAAGGTGGAAGGAGTCGACGTGAAGAAGAGAGAAGATGAAATGGATCTGGCTCGTGGCTTCGCACTTCTCTCTTGGTTCTCCTCCAATCTCCTCCTGTGGCAGAAATGAAGAGATTAGATGATGGAGGGGGAAAGTGGCCTTCTGCTACTGGTCAGTTAAGATGTCCATGGCAAGAACTGTTCCAGGCTTGTGCATCTCTGGTTTTATCTTGCTCCAGATGCTGCTGATGACCGCTGCTGATGTAGTGGCCTTGAGTAGGTGAGTATAGTGTTACCTTAGGGTAATGCTCAGATCCAGCCACTCTAGTCACCAAAGACACTGAGCCATGAGGACCACTGAGCCTTCCAGAGTCTGTCTCCTCTTTTTGAAATCACCCCATTATTTCTGTAGGATTGAACAATGTGTTTCTACCTCTTACCCCTTGGGAGGAACAAAAGGAAAATCATCACCTAATGCTATAGACTGTCCCCTCTTCCAAATTGCTATGTTGAAGCCTCAATCCCTAATGTGACCGTATTTGGTAATAGGACCTATAAGTAGGTAATTAAGGCTCAGTGAGGTCATAAGGGCGGGGACCTGATATGATAGGATTAGTGTTCTTCTAAGAAGAGACATTTAGCTCTCCCTCTTCTCCCTCCTTACCATACAGAGAGAGGCCATGTGAGGACACAACAAGATGGAGGCCACCTATAAGCCAAGAGAAGATGCCTCACAATGAGCTGAACTTGTCATCTTAATCTTGAACTTCCAAGCCTCCCAAACTGTGAGAGAGAAATTTCTGTTGGCTAAGCCACCCAGACTGTAGTATTTGGCTTTGGCAGCTCAAGAAGACCCATATACCTAGGAACACCTCATTCCCACAGGTTGATGATGACTATTTGAAATGTCATTTCTCCATCCTCTTTGCCTCCTATGCTTCTACAGACTCAGGTAATGGAAGCTATGGTGGTGTATTCATGCCAGTGCTGGAGTAGTATGTCTTCATAAATCCCCCAGGAAATTGCTCCAAGGGGCAGTGGTTAACTGGGGGCTCTGCCTTGGACCCTTACTGCACTTTTTGGATAGATCCTACTTGGCATCATTTGGGTTTCCTATCTGTCCACATAAAAGTAGAAACAACATAACTTGCTTCATGTGGGTTATTTCTACCTAGGTGTGTGAGTCTTACCTCTCTGTTCTCATTGTCAATTCCTCAAAGCTGTGCTCTAAAGGGCCTGGTAGAGTGCTTGCTGCTGGGGGGAAAGAGCTTTGCTATTTGACTCATCTGGGGAATGGTATCTTATGTGCATTCCTCTGTCTTCTGCCATATTTGTTGCCTGCTGGTGTCACCATCATGAATCCTGCTTCGCCCCCAGGAATATTTAAAACATAATGACTCCCTGGGACATGGAGGGAATCATTAGTCACATAGAATTTGCTTATCAGTGAATTCTAGCTTGCCCGGTAAACCTGGCTGTTGGTCACATAGAAACCATGTGAGGAGACAGCAGCCCATTTGAACCTGGAGCTTTGCTTGTTCTTGTTTTAATCCCACAGTCTGGTTGCTCTGTTTCTTTTCCAGGCACACACTGCCTGGAAACCACAGTTGCCGCAGAGAGTGGCAAGGGGTCCTCCATAGGCCACAGATTCCCGAATCAGGAACAGGTGCAGTCACACCCCCTCCACAAACAAAGATATTTTGTCTGAATGAGCACAACGTGGAAGAATGGGATGTATTAATAGCTAAATAGCGTCTTTATTAACAGTAGAACAGCTGGCAGTTCTATATGACAGCGCTCATTCCAATCCATTTTATCCAATTGCAGAATGATAAGCACGCTCCACCAGGGAACTAAGGGGACCCCACGCAAGCAATCAGCCATTCAGCAGCTCTCTAATTGCTTCACAGTTGGAAGTGTGTTCTCCTCAGCCACTGTTATTCTTTTAGGAGGAATTGTTGGTGCACTTGCCTATCTCGAATCAAGGGCTGCTAAGGCAGATAAGCTGCTTGAAGAAACTCCCTTTGTTTTATAGGGCCTCGTGAGCCATCCTCCATGGGGGCACTCCCTGATCGTGGCTGATCAGAAATCCCCAGTGCTGGGTGCCCGGAGGGAGGCTGGCGCACGGGGTCTCCGCACCTTTGTTATCTCCCAGCAAAGCGAGTCCCCTAAAGAGGGAAAAATAAACTCCCAACTCATAAAGATCCTGTTAGCCCCTGGTTGAGAACCTTTCTTCAGGGCGTCCTACTGAGTGGAAGAATGGATTCAGTGCATCAGGTTAGATGTCTGAATGCAGTCCGCGGTCCTCTCAGTCTCTGAGCGGCGGGAAGCGGCCCTGGGGTATCCCTGTTGGGGTATAATCAGGTCACACAGGTAAGACGGAGGAAAGACGGGAAAGAATCGCACGGGGCCGAAATCACAACCCACGAAGCAACTTGCAAACAAGACCCGGGCCATCGAGGCAGACCTAAAAATACCCATAATTCATTTCCTCGATGAGGGGTGGGGTGGGGTGTGGACCGTGATTTAAATCATCTGCAATGTCAAAGAAAAGAGGCTGGGTTACTTTCATGTTCTTTTCAACTACTATTTAATTTTCTCTGTGTGTTTGTTTTACTGGCAGTTTACCCAGCCTAAGAAAATGTTGTTTGCGGAGCATTGTATTTCTGCCTTTTTACAGGGTAATTCCTGTTTGGTGAGTTTTCAAAGTATCCTTTGGGGAGAATATTAAAAAGCTCTTGGCTGTATTTAGCCCAGACAAATACAGGCAGATATGAAATTATAAAATCTTCCTGATTTGCAGAGCTTTCTTTGTTCTCTCTTTTCATTTGGGGATTAAACGGCTCGGAGGAATAAGAGTTATTATTGAGCGTTTGCCAATCAGGCCACGGATCCATCTCAGGCTCACCCAAGTTATTGTTGGGACTTCTTGTTTTGTGCTCATTAGCATGCGGCTCCAGATAATGAAATGATAGGTGACTCCATTTGATCTACCCCCATTTTTTTTTTTAATTACCCCCGCATGGCTCTCAAGCAATTCTTTTTTTCATCCCTACTGATGGTACTTTCTGAATAAAGACACATCTTTGGCCGTGACAATAGATTCCGATGAGATGGAAATCATTGTCAGAAATAAAACAGACCCTCGAGAGCTCAGGACAGTGGAAATCACCCATTCACAAAGAAAGTCACCAGAGCGTCCATGAAAGGCAACCAAGACACAGGGGACTCAGCAACACACTCCAAAAGGAGGCAAAAGGTCGTGTTCTTTATAGGAGCTCTTTCATGTCGTTTCCACGACGGGTTAAGGTTTCAGAGCAGTCTCAATTCCCCCCAAGAATTCTTAAATTCTCGGCCCTCCTGCCAAGAAAGTGAAGACGCATATGCATCTGTTTGGAAATCTCCCAAATGCATGTGCGAAATGGGCCAAGCTGCCTTCCCTGCCAAACACAGCGAGCCAGTCCCAGCCTCATGCAGAGGACTTCATTTTCAGGGCGAAGGCACCTGCAGACAATGCCAGGAAGGCAGGAGGGGGAGGCGAGGGTATTTTTGGCGACAGGATGCCAGGGTCTGCTTGGAGTAGAATAAACAAATCAGATTCCTCTCTAGTTAGTGTGGATATTTAAAGGGACATGCCGAAACACGTGCATTTTAAAAAAATTAACATTATCTGCATGCAAGACTGAATTTCTTCCTCCCTCTACCCTACCCCCCCCCTTACTCAGCATTACTTTCTTGCTGTCCAGTTGAGTTCAGAGTCAGGGAAAGATGCTATCCCTGGCCCTTAGAATTCAGGGTTTCTTGACTCTCTAAATCGGCATCTACCATTTCTTGGGACATGTAAAAGAGTTCAAAGAAATCTCCCTATTTACCTTTGCTTAGACCGGCATTTTCAAGGGAGTCTGCCGTGTAGATCTTTTTTGAAGTGCATACCTGCACGTGATCCTGGGCGAGACACCATTTATAGACAGTCATGGCCGCCATCTTTGCCCTCCTGACTTACCTGAGTAATATTTTCATCTCAAAGTATATCATATAGAGGTAGGAACAAACCTGCATTTTTATATCTTTTTAACCCTTTCCAAATTGGACTTTCTCAATGGTCTTATGAGATAGGGTAGTTATTCTCATGTCAGACTACATATAAAGGTACTAATGGTTCAAAGGACACACCCATAGTCAGTGGTTCTGGAAGCTTCCCCACGAAGCTGGCCTTTGCCTTCATCAGAGCGCTCATTAATTTTTAGTAGAAGCAAGAGTTGAAAGAGGCATTGAGTAAAATTGTATTGCTCCTGGAGTGTCAAAAGCCATGTGTCGCATCAGGATTTCCTGAGAGTGTAATGATCGCTGTCATCTTGGCAATTTCTTTCTTTTCTCACAGTCCACCTGTGTACCCAGTCAGAGTCTTGCCAAGTTTTAGATCTTTTCTTCACAGGCTTCTGGGGTTCTTCTCCAGCATTACTTCTAAGGCACATTCTGTGAGACTCTCTGTCCTCGTTTGCTCACCTCTGGTCCCAGTTTCTTTGTCTAAGTGACACTGATTGCATGAAAACGATAAATCCTCTGACTCTGATGCCATTCTCATTTCCGTTGCCAGCCACAGTATGTTCTCGCCCATGCCGGCAGAGCCATCTCCTCCTTTGGCTATGAGAAGAAAGCGCCATCTGGGAAGAGTGACTGCACTTCCCCATGTGTCAGACTTGCCAGGGAGCAGCTGACCATGTGTGCCTGAGGACAGGCTCCCCTGTCCTTGTGTCACCAAGTGTGGCCACCAGCCCACAGCCTGCTTGTTCAGCCCAAGCTCCTGTTCCCACCAGGGGAAGGAGGATGGGACAGGTGTTCTGACAGCAGTGAGTCTAAAGGGGGAGCTTATTCCTTGATTAATGCCTTTGTGATTCTTTTAAACTCTCCATGTGCATTTGGTTTGGTCTTTAATATGTGGACTGTGGTGCCTGAAAGTCTGACTGAGTAACTTGTGGCTGCTTTTATGAAGTGACTCCAAGGCTGATGTTGACATTGTCAGGGGTGAAGCCTGTCAGGATTACCTCAGAGCGTGATGAGACAGTGTCACACGCACCACTAGATTTATTCAGTGTAGTTTTTTTTTTTTAAGATTTTATTTATTTATTTGTTTGATAGAGAGAGATCACAAGTAGGCAGAGAGGCAGGCAGAGAGGGGGGGAGGGAAGCAGGCTCCGCACTGAGCAGAGAGCCTGATGTGGGCCTTGATCCCAGGACCCTGACCACGACCCAAGCCGAAGGCAGAGGCTTAACCCACTGAGCCACCCAGGCACCCCTATTCAGTATTTTTAAACTGAGGTACCATTGACATATTAGCTTGATGTTAGTTTCAGGTATACAACATGAGCTGATATTTGTATCTACTATGAAATGGTCACCACAGTAAGTCAGTAAGTCTAGTTAACATCCATCACCATACATAGTTACAGAAAAATTTTTTTCTTGTGATGAGGACTTTTAACCTCTACTCTCTTAAGCAATTTCCAAATAGGCAGTGCAGTGTTAGTCACAGTAGTCGTATGCTGTGCGTTTTGTTCCCATGACATTGATTTTATAACCAGACGTTTGTACCTTTTGACCCCCTTCACCCATTACACCTTCCCCTCCTCTGGCTACCAGCAATTTGTTCTCTGTCTCCACGAGCTTAGGTTTTTCTGAAAGTGTATTTTTAATAACAAGAGATGAATTGGCTAAATAAATCATAGTACTTTTATTCAGCGGAATACCAAGAGCCTATTGGAAAGGGTGGTGTCACACTATATTTATTGACCTGGAAAGATACTTGTGACACAGTAACATGTAAAAAATTATTCCACTTATGTAAAATTATAGCTATTTATGTCCATATATACTTATATGTGGAGATGGATATCCAGAAGGATATTCATCAATTAAGTCTGGTCATCTCTGGGTGGTAGATTTTGATACGACTAAAAATTTTTTCCCTGTTGTAACTGTGTGAAGTGACAGATATATTAGCTCGCCTTTCTGTGGTAAAAATTTTGCAATATGTCCATATATCAAATATTATACTTTAAACCTTAAAATTACAAATGGTTTATGTCAATCATATTGCAATACAGCTGGAAAACCTTTTTTGCCCTAATAAGGTGTGTGTGTCTGTGTGATTTTAAAATTTCTCAGAGTGAGAAAATCTCCTATTTAGTAGCAGGAGAAGGTAAAGCTCACTTCATTTTGATAAAAGATGTCTTCTCTTTTTTTCATTGAGCAGCTTTGCAATTCCACCCTCTTTAGTAGCATCGGAAAGCATTTACAGAGTATGTGTTGGTGACTGAGGCATTTTTAGATGCCAGATGAAGAGTCATTTAGACGGACCTTAACCCCACCCTTCCACAGGAAAATAAAGCAGGACTGAGGAAGACACTGACAAGCAAACAAGAATGAAACTCCCATATTCAACAAACACGATTGTCAGTGTTGCTGTAATCGCTGCCGCCTATTTCATTGGAAAGTCTGTGACGGTAGCAGTCAGAATCAATTTGCATGTACAGGATCTGGGTATGAAATTTTGAGTTGCTCAGATACAATTGTCACAGGGATCTTAAAATTCCAAAGGTAGGCAAGACCTGTAAGGTCATTTAATTCGATTGCCCACCTAGTACATGATTACCTTCCTGCATGTAGCGGTTAAATTTAATGAGAAGGGAGCAAGGTTCTGATAATTTACAGTCTGCCAGAGCTCTCAAGAGGAAAGAACAGGCTTTTTAATCTCTCTGGGAATATGTTCTGAAAGCACTTAATGGCGTTTGCTGGTGGTTCTCAGGTGAATTCTCACAGTGGTTGTGTCAGGAGCACCAGGTCAGGGATGGTGGAGGGAAGCAGGGAAAAGAAGGTCTTCAGAAACTCTTAGAGCATCGTTGGAGAACTGTGGTGTGACTATTAGATAACTAATGGGGATCAATGTATCTGTTGGTGGTTAATAAAACGTAAAGGATCTGTGTGCAGTTAGGGAGGAAGGAAAATCCAGGCAGGAGAGGAATTGAAGTATTTATGGAAGGAGGAAGGACACACAGAGGTCAACATTGCCTCTAGAAGTAGGAATGACAAGGGGCAGAAGAAGATGGGGTAAAGGTAATATTAGGTAGAGAAGAGAAATGACTTTTGAAAGGCCCAACACTGAGATGTTTAAACAGCAGCACACTGATTTTCTTTGACAGAAAAGTCTCAGGATCCATAAATCTAAAAGCACGTTATCTTCCATAGTTATACAACACATACACTTATCACGCAGGCTGCTAGATCTTTTGCAGCTTGTCCAGAGATTTAATTGTCTAAAAGGAAAAATAGAACAAAATTAGGGATCTTTGCCTGGGGTCCTAAATGATCTGTGGAGAGAAATCGGAGGCCCATGAACTTAGATGGGGAGGAGGGAAAAAAGAAAAAGGCCAAACATCTTTATTTTGACTAATCTGTAACTAAAGTTGATGTTTCTTTTAATTCTGAGTGTAGTAAAACCTCACATTAACCAGTATGACAGGCACCTGTGACTTGGTCACCAGTGGGACTCACTGGTGCTTTTGTATCATGCTACAGTTTCTGCAGAAATATTGTTTATGCTGATTACTTACCTCAGAATTACGATAGACGTTCGACCTTCTGCCCCAGAGGGAAGGATTCCCTCTAAGTGCCAAAGGGGGGTGTGTCTTTTACATTAGTTTTATTAATAAACCTTGGTGGTAATATACATTGATGAAAGTCCTCTGGAAAATTAAAACATATTAATATAAAATATTATTACATCAATAATTATGTTCCCAGAGGAAACAGATGTATAGAAATGACCCTCGGGATACCTGCTGCTCTGGGTCAGGGATGACCTAACTGTTTACCAAGTTGACCATCACTCACATCCTGGCTTGCATTCTGAGTGTTGCCTCCTTTTCAGCAGGTGTGATGATCCCGGGCCCAGTGGAAATCAGAGAGACTTTAGCAGGGAAGTCCCAACCTCCGTTTGCTTTAAGCAATTGTATTTTCCCCACATCATCTGCACCATCTTGTGTGAAGAACACTCCAGTGACAATTCGGTCCAAATGGACAGACGGCAATGAAGGGGGTGGGGTGGGGAAAGGGAAAGCGCCCATCGCTCTGGTGTTTGTGTGTTTCCAACAAAGGACGTACCTCCCTAGCTCTGCCTCTTTGAAGCAGCCCCAGTGTGGAGCCCGGAGCAGATGGTTCTGCCACGTCAGGCCCACAGCTGTGTGTTTCTGGCCCGGGAACAATGTTTGAATTCCATACAGAAATTTTGTGAGATATGTTTCTTGTTGCCTTTTCATGAATTTTATTTAGTAATTTTTTTCAACCATAAAGAGTCTGGAGACCATATTGAGAAAAATATTGGCAAGGGAAAGCTTTGTGTGAGCTAGCCAGATTTATTTAAAGAGGATCAATCACATAGAATTTCTGGAAGAGGGGCCGGCCGTTGGCATGGGTTGCGTGTCCTGCATTGCAGCCAGGGTCCTGCTCTCTTACCCTGAAATTCCTTACCAAGCCAGGGAAGAGAGAGCGTTTCTGTAGGAAACAACTAGAAGGCTAGAACTCCTCTGTATTGAGAAAACTCACTTACTCTCTGAGCACATCCAGCACTTACCATTTCAGACTGAGGGGGAAGAAAGTAGAAGAGATTCACAGGTTTTGGAGCAAAACAAGATACCATGTTGCCTGATTTTATGGATATGTGCCAGGTCATTTCTGGGTTTACTGTGCAGGACTTCTGTCATCCTTACTTTATGAGTACTCAGGATCAAATTATGGGATGCTTTCTATGTCCACAGTAGCAGCCCACCGCCCCATAGGGAAGCTTTCACCTTGTACACGGTGTATGTGTGTGTGTGTGTGTGTGTGTGTGCGCGTGTATGTGCACGTGCACGCCCAGACCCTGCCCAGTTCCATTTTGGCTGGGAATTCCTGATTTTTTCTGAGATAGCCCAGCAAGTCCGAGTAAACCCAGACATTGGACAGAGGCCTTTCTAATTCCATCCACATATAAAATTTAGTAGGACCTACTGCTGTATATAAAGAATTCTGAACTAGCCGCTTTGTTTCAAGCAAAGACGTGAATGCCATGGGGGTTATAAACATTTTTTTGTTTTGTTTTGTTTTGAGAGAAAATGCATACTTTCCCTCTGGAAATCCTGTCTTTTCCTCTGGTACCCTAATCCTAAACTTGGTGTCTGAAATAAATTTTGGATGGTTTCCACCATGTCGTTGAAAGGCAAGGCCCTGGGGACTGCTACTGTTATCAGAGAAATGGGGTCCAGGGCCCTTGTGGGCATTACTCACTAATGGGCCTGGCTTCAGCACTTGGCACCAGTGCTCACTCTGGGCCGTCCTAGGAGTCCTTCCTCTGACGGGCAGGACCCTGGAACTTGGGTCCCCGTCTCAGCACTAACTCGCAGGAGTGGGTTCCTCTGCCTCACATTTGATGGATAAACCAGAAGAATCCGGCAGGGAGATTCGTGTTCATGGCTGTGGCCAGCTTTGCCTTTCATGACTTTTTTGCTTTTTCCTTTTGTGTGAGATTGGATTTGAAAGTGAACTCGGTTTCATACCAGAGCCTGTGGCAGCGGGCAAATGAGAGGAAACCACACAGAGGCACCACACAGAGGTGCGCGTGTGCACGCACACACACACACACACACACACACACACCAGAGCAAGTGTAGGAAACCTGGAAATGACAAGGGCGGTTGGGGCTGCCTTGTTTGCAGCCCTGGGAGCTGAGCTTCTGTGTAAGAGTTTTTGGGGAGGCTGCGGGGAGGAGAAGGGGCCAGGTGTTTTAGCCATCTTCACTTAGCAGGCTTTCCTGGAGAAAGATGAAAGCATGCTTTCAGCTGGGTTTGCTGTGTTGCTTTGTTAGTAATCAAGAGGCTCTTTGGACTCAGCATGGGGAAAAAAAAAAACCAGAATAACTGGTGATGGCGACAGTGAGAGGATAACATCTCTGAAGAACAGAAGCCCCTTCCCCCGTCCTGCCCAGCTGACACCATTAGGCAGGCAACTTGGAGGGGAGGACATTGTATTTATTTGCTTATTTAAGATTTTATTTATTTGTCAGAGAGAGAAAGAGACAGAGAGAAAGCACAAGCAGGGGGAGCAGCAGGCAGAGAGAGAAGCAGGCTCCCCGATGAGCAGGGCGCCCGATGTGTGACTACATCTCAGGACCCAGGGATCATGACCCAAGCCGAAGGCAGATGCTTAACCAACTGAGCCACCCAGGTGCCCTGATTTTATTATGTAATTCACCATAAAGTAGTCCCATTCTTCTGATAATTTCACATTCCTGCTACTTTTTTTTGCAGTATTTTCTTCCAGTCAGTGTGTTGTATTCTCGTGCTTTTGACAGTGTCTTGTTCAGAGTGGAAGTTTTAGATTTTAATCAAATGCAGCTAAACGATTGTTTATTTCATGGATTGTGTCTTTGATGTGATATCTAAAAAGTCACCTCCATACCCAACATCATCTGGGCTTTCTCTTATGTTATGTTCCCGAAATTGCACAATTTTGTGCTTTCCATTTGGGTCGGTGATCCATTTTGAGTTAATGTTTGTGATGTGTATAGGGTCTGCATCTATGGCCGTGTTTTTTGGTATGTGGATGTCCAGGTGTCCTATCACCATCTATTTGAAAGGATTATCTTTGTTCTATTATATTGCCTCTACTCCTTTATCAAAGATCAGTTAATTATATTCACATGGGGTCTATCTCTGGGTTTTCTGTTCTCTTCTACTGATGTGTTTGTCTATTCTTTTGCCATTTCTGCACTGTCTTAATTGCCATAACTTTACAATAAGACTTGAAATTGGGTAGTATCAAGCCTCCAACTTTGTTCATTTCCTTCAATATTTTGTTGGCTCTTCTGGGTCTTTGGCCTTTGCATATAAACTTTAGAATCAGTTTGTCAATAGCCACAAGTAACTTGCTAGGAATATTCCTGCTATTTCTTTAACCTGGACTTTCTCAGAGTAACTTATCTTAGATAATTTTTGATAAACCTCAATGTCCAACCAACTCCCTTCTTCCACCTTCAAGAATTCTGCCATCGTTAGCCTGGGGGGCTGGAGTGTGAGACAGAGGCCACCAGAAGGATTCTAATATATCACTGGGATTGAAAACCAGTGTGTTCATTTTCATCACCATCTTAACAACTATAATGCTAATATATTTCCTTAAAATTGATTTGAAAAGTCATGGCTATGGAAGAATGTTCTCAGGAATATGCCTTCTGCCTCTGTGTGGATCACTGTACACTTTCTAGGTGGTTCTCATTTCCTGTGGCTTGCACTCTGCAGGGAGAAGCTTGGCTTACCTCAGACAAAGTTGTATACCAGGAAAATTTTTCCTCAGATGCAAATTCTCCAGCCTTTAATCATGACCTTATTTTAGACTTGAATCAGTGATCAGATATAAAATCGTGGTGACACCTGCTCTTTCTTGTGTCTACATTTTCTCCACATCGACCCTGCCAGCCCCCTTTTCCTTCATTCTCCTTCTCTTCCTGTCCTTCCCTTGTCCTTCGCTTATCCATCCTTCTGTCCCATGTCTTTAAGTTTCACTTTCCTGCTTTCACCCTGTCCCTTGCATTCTTCATCTTCTCATCCTCCCTGAATCTTTGTTTCTTGGTCTCAGATCCTTTGTTCTCAGAGAGGGTTCAGGGAGGCAGTTGAACTTGTTAAGTAACTCTTGTTGCTGGGTTGGGGGGTGGGGGGTGCGTCTACAGATTTGCATGAATAAAACTGAGTAATCACAGACTGATTTAATCAAAGAAAGAGCCCATGTGTGGAGGGTTAACCCACCTGAAATGTGACCTTGCAGCCATTATTCTACCACTCTGGGCCTCAGGTTTCTCTCCCTAAAACAGGAACTTGTTAACATCTGCCTCTTTAGGTTTGTTGTATGTTTCCATTAAATAAGTACATATTTAGCTCTCCTGTACTTGTCTGGGCAGTAACTGCTCCCTCATTGTTGCATGTGAGTATCATTACTATTTCTAAGGTTAGAGAGTAGCCCTTCTGACAGGGGGAGGGAAAAGTTTGCTTTAACAAATGGATAAGAACAACTTCTAATTTATGCATGTATTGTTTGGGTGGATTTGTGTAAGCCAACATTTCCTTTACTGACACTGCCTTTGCTTATAAATGCCTGTATTCACAACCCAGGTGAATTTCCATCTGAACACTGTTTTCAGAGTAACCTATTCTTATGGGCCTGCTGTGGAATTAAGCAGCAGAAATTTGTTATTGTGGGTGTGACTCGTCTCTGCCTTCATACACTCTGAAAAATAAACACTCTGTCTGGTTCTTTCCTGCCTGTATGACAGTTCCAGGAGATTAAGTACTTGGGTGCTATTTTGGTTATTGACAAGGCAGGAAAAAGACCGGGTGGGGTTGCAGCTAAGTCTTTGGTTCTTTGGTCTACTTTTTTCCTTTTTTAAAAGATTTTATTTATTTATTTGACAGAGATCACAAGTAGGCAGAGAGGCAGGCAGAGGGAGAGAGAGAGAGAGAGAGAGAGGGAAGCAGACCCCCTTGCTGAGCAGAAAGCCCAATGTGGGACTCAATTCCAGGACCCTGAGATCATGACCTGAGCTGAAGGCGGAGGCTTTAACCCACTGAGCCACCCAGGCGCTCCCTTTGGTCTACTTTTAAGTAAGACATTCTTTCATCTTTTCCAGACTTAAAAGTTTTCATTAAATAAACAAATAACACACGCTTTGGTCTCCTGAATCACAAAACAAAGCGGACAATCACTGAAGGGCAGAGGGGAAGAAAATTGATTCTGAGCATTCTCATCTATGTTCAGTTAATAGAGTTATAGCTAAGTGCTACAGAGATTCTCCTTGAACCTTGCTTTCCCCTCCCATGGCAACTTCTCATCTTCTAACAGCCATCAGCACTGTCTACCCTCCATTTGTAGATCCCATGACATATGAAGGGTATGTGAGCTGAGAGTCCTGATACCCTCCTTTCCCACCCATTCTTACTCAAGAGAAGGACTCAAAAGTCTCATGGTCATAGCGAGAAGTTTGGAGTAATATGGACAGATGGGGTCTGTATGGGATATGTCTCCTTTCCTCTAACAACACATATATTCACACAAAAACCTTTATGTTTTTGCCTATGGGACACTTTTGCCTATGGGACTAGCTCAGATGAGATTAGTAGTAATCATTTATTTTCTGATATAAGTGAGGGACCAGTCATTTTGGCCCAGGACTGAGGGATTTCTTGGAACATGGGAATTGCACTGTGAAAACTGGGACAGTCCTGGGTCAACTGGTTGTCTGTCATCCTAGAAATAAGAACTACACATTGGATAGAATTATTTAACTATGAACTAACGATCCCCATGTTAATTGATACACAGAAATGAAATAATACATTCTGAGTTATAAAAAAAAAAAGTTTGCAATTTTCACTGTGGTCTATGCCTGACCTTCTTCAAAACCCTTCCCTACTTCCCATCTCTACCAACAGAAGTCCTCAGCTTAACAAGTGAAACTTTGGCCTCTGTATTGAAGGATTTTTCGTTAGTTATCTATCACTATGTAACAAATGGCCTCCAAACCACAATAATCATTTGTTATCTTCTGGTTTCCATGGGGTTGGGAATTCAGACAGGGCACGGCTCAGAGGTCTTTTATCTGCTCCACTAAGGTAGACTCCAAGCCTTGAGGACTGAAATCACCTAAGCTAAAGAGTCTTCTTCCAAGATAGCTCAGTCCCATGACCTCTCCATTAGGCTCCTCTCCAAAGGGTTACAAGGGTCCTCACAACATGGCAGCCAGCTTCTCCTCAGAGCTGTAAGCCAAGAGAGAACACGCCAGGAATGGAAGTGGCTCTTATAAGCTGGCCTTGGGATTCATGTCCCACCACTTCTACTGCATTCTGATCTTTGGAAGTGAGTCACTGGAGCAGTCCACAGCCAAGGGGAGAAGTGAGTTCTATTTTTTATTTTTTACTTTTTTTTGAGTTCTATTTTTTTTAAAGGTAGAAATGTCACAGAATTCATAGGCATATTTAAATACCACCTAAGGTGTTGTGAACAAATTGCTCTGAGTGTAAATCACTGGGGGTGGTATGATGATGCCGAAACTTCCTTAAATGGTGGTTTTCATTCTAACAGTAATAGTAATACAATAGCTTACAATAACAGAGTACTTATCTTCCAGACACCTCATGGACATTCTCTTGTGTATAATCCACGTTACACATGAGGGCTGGTCTTATCATGATCCCTGTCTAGCAGGTGAAATGGATGAACTACTCACCCTATGTACAGAGAGGTTAAGTAACTTCCCTTAGGTCACACAGTAAGGGCTAGAGCCCGGGTTCAAACACAAGCAAGCCCGCTCCAGAACCATTGGGTTCCATGCGATGGCATTATAGTGATTTCTCTCTGAAATCTAAGAAAACAAGTTTGATGATTTAATGAATCAGATTATTTTATGATTACTGTTCTAGTGGTCTGTGTAAAAATCTCACCCTCCTCAGTGAGTTCACATTTTCTGTTTAATCTTACGTCAGGTGACTTTGGTCGTTATAAGAGGTTCCATTTTGGAAGGAACAGTCAAGGGGCTGCAAGCGATTGAAAGCCTTGTGGGCTGGGTGAGGACCACCCCATCCATCCCAGGTGGCCATTCCGAGATGAGAGGGAAGTAATAAATGAAAGTGTTATGAAATCCATAGAAGTCTCTCGAGTTAATACATGCTTCCTCACATAAGGTGGTATATCTGTGTTCTCTCCTGTTTCTGCCTCACAACCTGAAGCAAAACAAAATGACATTAAAGCAATTTAGAGAGTCATTATTAATTTGGATTCAGCTTGTGAAGACTCTTGGGGTTTCCTCCTCTGCATGTTTTCTAGAGTAATTTTTTTTTTCACCTGCTCCGCAGTGCTCTGAACTTCCCAGCTGAATGTCAGTGAGACCGGCACAGTCCAAATGTGCTTATTGTTTATAAGCCAGTGAACCCCCACCAAATGGCTCACTGCACCCCTCATCAAGACATGTTGCACACACTTGGCTTCAGCTGGAAGCTTCCATGGCTGATGAGGTGTGGTACAGTCATCTGAATCCTAAAGGTGGGCATGGGCTTGAGGAAGGTTAATTAGGTGCAAAAGAGAATGACAGCAGAACAAACCAACCCTGCAAATGGTCTCTTTTATGCATTTTAACAAATACACGGGACTTACTATGTGCCAGCAGCTCTTCTAAGTGCTTTTAAAATATTAACTCATTTTTTAAAAAATGAAATAAAATATTAACTCATTTATCCTTGTAACAACCTGGGAGCTCACAACCCTTGATGGGTCTCATTTGAGAGATGAAAATTTGTTATGCAGCCCAGCGCTGTGAAGTGACTTGCCCCAGGTCACAGGGACTGGAGCTGGAGTCCAGTCTGGGAGTTTGATTCCTGAGAGCCTGCTGCCTGTCTACTCTGAAATGTGGCTTCATGCAGTTTTGCTTCCAACACAGGCTACTCCAGAAGGACTGCATCATCCCCGATCTCAGAATAAAAGCCCATTTCTCATCTGAATGTACTGTTAGGCATTTCCCAGAGCGAGAAGCAGGGAGGAAATGCTCTTCAGCCAACCAAATGTCAGTAGCTCAAAACTCTAGCCCGAATCGATATATACAGCCTCATGCTGTCTGATATTTCCCAGATGTGTGGATATAATATTAGAAGAGCATTTAATGTAATAGTCCTTTTGGCATTTAAATACGGGTGACAGGAACTCTTTAAGGCTGCATAAACAGAGCACACAGGTGTTAGGAAAAACAGCTGTTAATAAAGGCCAGGTCTTTTCAAACAGAGAGAGAAATGGTGCAATGAAAGGGTTATAACCTTATGTTTTTAGGCTTATGACCTTTGTTTCATTAGGTGCACCTTTAACTGTGATAAACATCCACTTAAATGAATATCATTTCCTTACAATTACAGAAGGGTCATACATAATACACTAAGTTCCCTTGGCAGCCTATGTGTTAGTCATGCATATTTCATGAGCACTTTTATTCCCCAAGTCACTTTCAAGCAATGCTCAATCCCATGGCTTTGGTGCCGAGGAGATAAAGGTCTTGTCGGGAAAGAGATCTCAGAGCAATTATTGTAGCTCTGCACTTTATCAAGGAGAGCAGCCGAATGACCCACTTGCAACATCTGACCGGGACCATTATCAATTTTCTTAATATACGTGATTCTTCTTATTTATCACTGGATATGAGAAACCTGTTCCTTGGTTTTGTTGGGCTGATTTAAATTATTGGAATGATGCTGAACGATAGAAGGCAGTCGGCCCTAAAGAGAATACTTGGAGCAATCTAATGAATGTAAAAAGAAGGTGGAGAAAAAGCAGCCATGTCCTCATGCCTACAACATGCTCAATACTTGTGGGGCAGCAAAAAATAGATCACGGTCCACGGAGCGTGGCCAGGCAATCTAAGCAAGTCGACATCTGTTTGTGCAATGTGATGTTTTTCCCAGCTGCATCAGCTGGTGGGAAATAAAGTGTTGGAATGATAATAAGCAGAAAGGAAGTTTGCAGTAACAGTGAAATATAAGCCTCTTTATAGTCTCAATATCTTTTGTGGGCAATTTCCCTTGTTCTCTTCAAGACTATTGAGTTCATCAAGACAGCTTCATTGTTGTAAGATCTCCCTCCACACTTGGAATATGACTGAAGAGATGTGAATCCCATCTGCCAGCGTTTGCAGGTCGACTTCCTGGGTTAGATCAAACTGAAAACAATTTACTTTTTAAAAAATGACGCCTTTAGACATCTTAGCAATGCAGAAAGTAGCTTCCCTGTCTTTTTTGCTCACGCCATCTGCCTGCCGTGATTGCTTTACTGTAAGATGCGAGATCGAGGCCAGGTCGGAATGGGGTATTGAATTCTATCTGTTGATTCAGGGTCCTACCTTCCCAACTCCATCCTGCCCCCAGACAGATGTGGGTTGGGAGCCTTTGTTCTGCATTCTCCCAGGGAGTGAGGGAGCTTGGGGGTGAGGGGGAGGAGGGAGAGAGAGATGTTTCCTTTAAACCAGCTAAATTAATATTTACGTTGTGATAATATAAGAGAAGCCACCAAAAATTATTAATCTCAAAAGGTTATAATTATCTTTAAAATGGTGGCAACCATTTGAAATGTAAATCATAATGCTCCGGGAGAGGGCTCCTGTTCCTGGTGCCTGGGGCCACCGCCTGCCTGGCTGCCACAGCTGCAATTGATCATTCCCAATCAAAGGCAGAGGGAGACATCTCTGGTGGCACGGCGGAGGGCGGGGCGGGGGAGGGGGTTGGCTAGCAGAGAAAGATGCTCTGTTCTTTGGGTCTATTATAAAAAAAAAAAAAAAAAAAAGAGCCAGAGCGCGTTTCAAATATCTCTTCTGTTGAATGTGCAGCCCTTCAAAGCTTCCCCACTATAAATAAAGTTTTCAAAACCCATAGACTCTCAAAGATTCATTGAAATTTCCTCTGAATTAAGCAGCCTCTCTCTCTTTGCTCCCCTCCCTCCAGCCCCCCTCCCTGCCATTATGGAGGCCAGCTCAGTTTGAAACAAATGTGAATTAAATGATTAAATATGAGACATATTTCAACTCTTTTAATGCCTTCATGGATGGTATGGTTACTTTTTGGCCCACACTTCTTTTAAGTGGATGTATTGGTTACATTGTTAAAGATCAGCTTATCTAAAGAAGAGAGTACAAGGGAAAAGAAGAACCCTATCCCCACCCCCTTTGCCCCCCACCCCATGATAAAGCAGAGACTGGAAGTGTGAATTCCATATGTCAGGCAGAATTCCAAGGCCAAGGCTTCAGGAGTTCGCCAACAAATGACAGGAGACAACTGGAATCTCCCCTGATCCCTGAATATTACTGACTGTGTAGACATTTCTCAAGGTCCATTAAATTCTATTTGACGTACATTAAAAAAGATTTAATCACAGATGCCAGTCAGCTAACCAACCCATTAATCTAGCTGTTTTTCCTAAGAAAATTGTATTTAAAAAGGTCTTTTTTCCCCAATTTAATTTAGTCATCCTTTTAAATTTCATGTATTTATCATGTAAATGTGCCTTATTTGCAAAAGAAAAGCGGAGGATTCAATGAAATAAATAGTTATTTCATTAAAATGGATACAAAAAACCCTGTGATTAGGGTAATTAATTTGCACACTAAAAGCTATCTTCCTGGTTCAGATCATTAATATTGATGGCCTTCGATTTTGTTCTCAGTAATGTTCCTTGAAATATACTCAGAACTAGCACTGGGGTTGAAAGAGCAGCCATTGGAACACCGGTAAAAATGAGGCATCGGTGTGCATTTGGGGCTACCGCTCTTCCTTCTTCTGCCACCAAGAGCCAGCCCCCAGTATGAAGACCTGTGTCTCCAAATAAACTGGCCAGGTTCTGTCTGAATGGATTGGTGCGGTTTTCCTCGAATGTCAGTTACTGATGTCTGGTGCCTGGCACTTACTGATGCCTGTCTTCTTTCTCTGAGGAGGAGAAAACATTTAAATTGCAAAATAACATTACAGGAGATTATGTCTGGGTACCACATACTGTTAGGCACAGCATTGCCTGATAACAAGGCAACGGCTGTCAATATACCTTTCTCATTAGATTTTCATCTGCATATTATGCAAATGGGTCCGAGCGAGTTTCCACTTTGATAGCTCTCTGCCACAAGTTGGAGTCAAGGCATATATTTTGTTTCAGTTCTGTTCAGCAGATGTATTCCACCAAAGACCTTGTAGAAAAGGTGTCATATCAACGCAGTACACTATCAAATGCAGCTGTAGGCTGCATTCACATGAAAATCAAATCCTGGAACAATTTTAGATTGCCTCACCTAGCTGTGTCAGCATGCTCAACATTCCCAGTGATGGAAAACAAATTAACATTCTGTGCGGGGTCTGTGTGTTTGCATAGGAAATCTGAGAGCTACACCAGAGCCCGTTGGTATCTTGACTTGCATTTTAGGGCTTGCTGAAAGTGATGTTGCTGATGGTTTTTAATTACACACAGAAGGATGATTTGTAGGATTGGTTTTCATTTTCCCAGGTGCTTTTTTTGTTGTTGTTTTTTCATTTGAAGTTCCCCTTCAGGATTATCAAGTTGTCCCACGTTAGCCAAATTACCTTCTTGATCCCGCTACCTGGACACTCAACTTTAGGCCACTAAGTCTTTTCCAAATATCAGGACTCCCGAATGCAGGGCTTTTCACAAGCTCTGTTGTTGTTTGGGTGTTGAAGTGCCTGTGTTAACATTTTAACACTGTTTTATTAAATGAAGATCATATGGCCAGGATCTGTCCCATTTCTGATCTCAATAGCACAAGGTCCATCTCTGACCTTGCACAGATCAGAACTGACGTAGTTCTGGGCTTGGAACAGCAAAGAGATAATTCAGAGATGAGCAAACAAGTCCAGCTTCATGCATGTCTACCGGTGTTTTCTATGCAAAACAAAACAGAAAGCCTAGCCAGGATGCTTTTAGACACTTCATCTCAAGAGGAAGAGGAAACAACAAAACAACCCCAAAAACCAAAAAAGCAAAAAACTGCCAAGGTGGAGAGAAAAAAAGTGGACGTTTTCTAAATCACTGGGCTTTCTTTGCCCATCTTGTTTGGTGCATTGCTTCAAGTGGGGCTCTCTAGGAGCTCTGTAATAAGACAGGGTACTGCTGCAGAAGGCAACGTGCTAATTAAAAAGAGGAACACACCACAAATCTGCTCGTTATTATTCATGGCAAGTGTGCAGCAAATCACTTAGCTATTTGCTTGTAAAATAAAAGCTTTTTTTTTTAACCCCATTTTTCCCCCCTTCCCTTACCTTTTTTCCCCCCCCTTTTTTGTTTCTTTTCTTTTTCCTTTCTCCCCTTGGCCTGCCTTGTTTAAAAAGACACGCATGGTCTCAAAGACTTTTTCTAAAGAATGACATTGAAAAGACATTGCCCCGAGGTTTGGTAGAGCAAAAGCCTGGATCATTTGTACTGTTTAATGTCATGCCTTTTCTTCCCCCCTCCCCGATTCTTTTTTTTAAAAACAGCTATTCACCCATTACAATATGCTTTCCACAGTATGCTTCCTTTAACTGACTCCAGATTAACAAGTAGGTGAGATGAGTAGGGAGTATTATTCCAGGGTTGTTGTTGTGTGTGCGTGCGTGTGTGTGGGTGTGTGTATTTTCTCTTTTTTTTCCAAGCATTAAGCAGGAACGGTAATCAGAAGAGCCGTTTTCTGTAACTCAAATCCCCCAGATGCTGACATTAAAACAGATTTGCAGCCTGATTGTTAAGCCATGCTCACGTTTATTAAGATGCCTGCCACTACACAAAGGAGAAATATCATTATTTTAGAAACGACGATTAGTCACCATCCTCTTCCCACAAACAAAGTCTAAATTCAAACCCCATCACCAGGGACTTCCAGATTCTTACAGGAGCCAAACACAGCAATGGACAATGGCTTTTGTCATCACTCACCTTCTGCAACTGTCTTTCTGAAACCTATCACCATTTAAAGGGAGCTGTTATAACTGTTATTTCAGATTTATAGAGTTCTTTTCTTCCAAGGCATCTAAGAAGTTTACAAAGGAGCAGTCCACCCACACATTTCATCACGACCCTTGATGTCAGACTCCTGATTTTCTGAGTGTGGTAGCTCAAGCATATGAAGATTATATAGCTCCTTCAAGAACACAGGAATGAGAATGTTCAAATAACTACCTGTCTCTGGCATCTGGGGGACTTGGGAAGCAATTTCAATATTGCTCTTGTTTTGTTTCGTTTCCCTTGGGCGATGCTGTTTAAATAAGGTGTACGAGCTCTTTCGGGTGCTAAGTCCACTGGCTGGATGAAAGGCCTACCGAATTTCTGATGCCCCATCTTTAGTCACAAAATGTATGCAACTTTTACTCAAAAGGACACTTTTCATGTAGAAAGACAAAGCTGAACTGTTAAGTATTAGATTTGCATAGCTGTTTCCGAAGGGGCTGTGTTACTGCAAGCTCTGGTTCTATGTTTGCTGGGATGACTTCACTCTGGCCCCAGGGTGTCCTGCCGAACGAACCCCTCATTTACAGGAGAGTTGTGATGTTGTGGGAAACCCTGTACTATTGGTTGACTGGTTGGATTTGTATGAATTTGCCCTGGGATCCTGTCCTACTCCTTGAGGCTGTTGGGTAGGGTTCATAGGTTCCACAAGGAACTGGGTATCCCAGTGATACCTCCAAAGGGCTTTGCAGGTTTCCTGGCTTATATCTGTTCATTTGAACCCAGGTGTGCTGCTATGTTAGTGCTGTCTTGATAGGCTGAACAATTGAAGAAATTTCTACTTGAGATGAATGGCAAATGTCTTATCTTCTCTGTGTTAGAGGTTGACCCGTGCCTCCCCCCACCATTCATATGTTGAAGACTTAACCCCCAGTAACTCACAATGTGAGGATATTTGGAGACAGAGCCTTTAAAGAGGTAATTCAGTTAAACTGAGGCTGTTAGGGTGTCCTTATAAGACTAATCCAGTATGACTGGGGTCCTTCTAAGAAGGGGAAGTTGGGGCACACAGAAAGGCCAACCATGTGCCCAGATAGAGGAAAGACCATATAAAGAGTCAGCAAGAGGGTGACCATCTACAATCCTGGTGGGATATGTGTGGGGGGCTCATAGGAAACCATCCCTATGGGCACTTTGATCTTGTACTTCTAGCCTTTTGAACTGTGAAAAGATAAATTTGTATTGTTTAAGCCCCCCAGTCTGTGGTATTTTGCTGTGGCAGTCCTATCAAACTGATATACCTCTGTTAGATGGTATTGGGCTACCTTTTGCTTGATTACAGAAAACTCTCCATTATGATCATAATCTTGATAGGATATTGATGAGTAATCCATACAGTTCACCAAGTTTTACAAATGGCTGTCAATGTTAATTTCAAGTTGATGAATGAGAAGACTGCTTCTGTGATGTTAATCTTCAAATGTATTCTTATTGGTGAAAAATCTGCTCTCATGTTCTCCTTGGCAGTCTTATATTCAAGAGGATTTATCAAGCTATTTCATTTTGAATTTTTAAAAGGAGGCATGCATGTGAATTTAATTTTTCCTTAATTGATTCTTGTTAAAAAATGTCAAAAGCACTCTTAATATGAAGATGGGGTTTATTGGATTAAAACTGAAAAGGTTATAGTCAATATTGATGTGATCATAATGCTGGTCCTATATTTATAATTTTGGTATTTTGTTTATCATGAATTTTTTGCATTAATTTCCCTTAAGTGTTTCATTAATGTATTGTTTTTCTTGGTCACTGAGTTTTTTGTGTCCCTTGCCTTTTGTTCCTGGGTGCCTTGCATGCCTTACCCCAATCCCACTTCCAGATGTAAAGGCAAGTCATGTTTCCAGTCATATCTGGGTACTTTTTTCCTGCTTCTGTAGCCCATGGTTCATTCCCCCAGCATGACTTAGAGGCTGATTCTGATGGCTGGAAAGCATCACAATGGAAGTTAGTTCACTATCCAGAAAACTCCAGGAGGTCTTTAAGTCATCTTAGTTTATAGTTCCTGTAAAGAGAGAGATGATTGGCTGAGTTTCTGACGGTTTCTCAAGTGGGGAAAAAAGCCTAGATCGGTGTCATAGTAAAGCTAGCATCAAAAGAGTAAGGGGGGGTGGGCGCCTGGGTGGCTCAGTAGGTAAAAGCCTCTGCCTTCAGCTCAGGTCATGATCCCAGGGTCCTGGGATGGAGCCCCGCATGGGGCTCTCTGCTCAGCAGGGAACCTGCTTCCCCTCCTTCTCTCTGCCTGCCTCTCTGCCTGCTTGTGATCTCTGTCTGTCAAATAAATAAATAAAATCTTAAAAAAAAAAAAAAGAAGAAGGGGGGTGTGTGTGTCTCTAGGTATAGGGCATAGGTGGGGCAGGGAAGAGACAAAAAGAAAACCAAAAAGTACGGACAGAAAATCTGTAAATTTGCAGACAGATCAGACACAGAAATCCTTTCTGTTCTATCTAAATGCTGGGAAATGCAATGTAGATTTTGAGAACAGCAATTATTTTCAAGAATGTGGAGTAACAGGAACCCTCATATTCTGCTGTTGGGAGTGTAAATTCTCTTTGGTGAGAATTTTGGCAGTATATATTAAGGTTCGAATTACTTGTCTCCGTGATTCAGAAATTCCACTCCTAGATATGTAACCCAGAATAACTCTGACATGCATGAATGGAAAAATACTAGAAGCAACCAGAGAGGAAACAATGCAAGTGTTTCCCTTAGGGGATGGATAATGAATTATTGTATATTCTAGAAGGAAATGGTGGAGAGTGGACAAAATGAATGAATTAGAGCTGTGTTGATAATGACAAATCTCAAAAAACAAAACTGAAAATATTGGTGAGGACGTAGAGAAATCAGAACCCTTGAGTATTTCACTGGCAGAAATGTGACATGAGCCAGCTGCGGTGAAAACAGTTTGGTGCTTCTTCCAAAAATTAAATGCGGTACTTAATTTGATGTGTCAACTTGACTGGGCCAAGGCATGCCCAGATAGGTGGGAAAAAAGTATTTCTGGGTGTATCTGGGAAGGTATTTCTGAAAGAGATGAGCATTTGAATTGGTAGACTGAGTAAAGATCACCCTCAACAATATGGTGGGGCATTGCCCAGTCTGAGGAAGGCTGAATAGAAGGACAAAGCTGAGGAAGGGCTAATTTGCTTTCTTTGCTTGAGTTGTGGATAGCTTGTTGAATCAAAAAAAATTTTTATAGATATGTACAGATGTGCTCTATTTATATGTCCTAGGTGTCTGGTGGAAATTTCCTATGGATCTGTGTGGTCGCAGGAAACTTTGGACCCAGTTCTACTCCATTAGGGGTAAGTAATCAGCTTAAAAATGTTTCCATTTTGTCCTGATTTTACTAACGTACCATCTTTCTGTAGAGTTCTCTTGGCAGCGCTTTTTTAGGCAACGAAATTATATTTCAGGGTCTAGGTTACAAACAATGTTGAAGGTTTTCTAACACCAAAAACTATTGTTTAGGGGCGCCTGGGTGGCTCAGTCAGTTGAGTGTCTGACTCTCGGTTTCTACTCAAGTCACAATCCTAGGGTCAAGAGATGGAGCTCCAACTTGGGCATAGAGCCTGCTTAAGATTCCCTCTCTCCCGCTAATTGTGCCCTCTCCCTCTCTCTCTCAAAACAAACAAACAAAACAAGCCCAAAACCCCAACCATTATTTAATAACCTTCCTTTGATTTTTCTGTAACTGACCTAAAACATAAACTATGGCAGCTATACCATGCTGTAGTTGGCTGGTTCTCTGATTCTAGGGTTATATCACTCAAAACAACAAAAGTGGCAGCAGGAGACTATGTGTCTTAGTTGGGTGGCGTTAGCTGGAAGCACAGGTGAGAGAAGCAGGGACAACGGGGTTAAAGGTCAGCTTCCCCATTTGTTTTACTGCATCCATCCTCAGTTTCCTTATAAAGTAAAATGCCAACTTCATAGAGCTGTAGTGACATAATGCATGGATATACCTAGCATGAGGCAGTTATCCAATGTTCAACATCAGTAATGTTTTTGAGGTGCCATCTCTTGCACCTCTCTTGCACTTTTCGAAAAGCTTTTTATTTTCACTTTCGTCGTCCTAAAGTTGTTTGTTCTATTTCCAATATGGAGGTAAAGTACATTGAGATGTCAAGCAGAAACTTTTTTTTTTTAATTTTTATTTTTTAAAGATTTTATTTATTTATTTGACAGAGACCACAAGTAGGCAGAGAGGCTGGCAGAGAGAGGAGGAAGCAGGCTCCCTGCTGAGCAGAGAAAGCCCGATGCAGGGCTTGATCCCATGACCCGGGGATCATGACTTGAGTTGAAGGCAGAGGCTTTAACCCACTGAGCCACCCAGGCGCCCCAAGCAGAAACTTTTTTACCAGCTTGAAAATAGTGGTAAAAATGCTGTCTAAGTTCTTGAATTTAATCATTCTTCATGACTCCAACTCTTGAAAAGTCAAGTCAAACTCCACTAAGTTTTTATACTTGAATTTATGGGGCTTTTTTTTTTTTTAACCCTTAATAGAGGAAGCTGTATTTAAAAATTTATACTTGTGCATTCCAGTGAGTATGTGTGTGACCTGAAATGAGAGGCTTTCAGGGGAGAAAACAAACTATAAGAAGGGAGAGGTTCTAGATTATATTTTTGCACTATTTCTCAGATTTCTGGTTGAACTTGAAAAGGCAACTCTTCCCTGGATTTCAGTTTTCCCACGAGTCAAATGGAGATGACAGTATCCATTAGCTGTTACACATTTCTACCTTATAAAAAAGGGGGGGGGTTGCTATCAGGATTAATGAGATTATGTTTGTAAACAGCTCTGAGCTCTTCAGGAGGCAGATGTTCTATAAATACAAATTATTAATAAAGTATTTATACTGATGATTGCAGGGAATGTTAACAATTCTGGAGTAAAGAAGTCATCAATTATTTGGTACATTCAGTGAGAGGGAAAGTATGCCTATGGAACAGAGATGCTCAACAGGCTTCTTTAATTATTGGTAAATGTACTGTGACTTTGGGATGGCACCAACTACAATGATACCAAGAAATCATTTTAGTTAGGATCTTAACAGGTTGCACGGATGGATATGTCAGTATTAGTGGTGTATTGCAAAGGATATCTGGAAAGGAGGGAACATGAGACCATATTCTATAGATGAAAAGTCAGACTCCAAGATGCGCAAACTCACTCTGCTGGTCCAGGGAAAAGAAGAGCTCTTGTCACCTCAGAGCACATCTTTGTCATACGTTATTTATTCTACTGTACTCACTACTGCGTTTCTCTCCTTCTCTTCTACTCTAACGGTCTTACATTTTTCTTTCTTCAGTCTTTTCTGTTCTTTTTACTTAACTACTCACTTCATGGTTTCTTTTGATTTATGACTTCTCTAACCTCATGGTTTCTGCTTGCTAGTTTCTCCATATGTGTTTCTTGTCTTTTGCTTTTCTCTGGTATTGGTGCTTGTGTCTCACATCTGATTTTTAACTCCCTGAGAGAAAGGAATTGAGTTGACTACTCACATCTAGTAGTCACTAATGGATATAAAAAGCATCTACTGGGAAAAGTCCTCGTGGGGAGTTACTTCACTGGCCTATTCTTGCTCTCTCTCTCTTTTTTTTGGGGGGGGGG